>JARHVA010000347.1:1645000-1962500 GCA_037957365.1 Torreya grandis
CATGCATGCCTAAAATGCATGGAGATAATGTGTAAGTGGACACATAGTTGTTGTACAACCATGTTAGTCCCACTTGCTCTATTCAGACTACATAATCTCATACAAGCTTAAAAATATATAAGCACTCCTAGTGGGACCCATAATCCTAAGGAATAAAAGGGATGCACAATTAAATGGAGTTAAGTTCTAAAAAACACTCTCTTGAATGAGACATCCTAATTCACAATGGTGTCCAAGGGGAGTTCTAAATGATTCTAACCAATCACATGGATCAGTTTGAAATTAATTCATAAATAAAGTCTAATTTTTCATTAAATTGTATTTGAATAAAGGGATTTAAAAATATCATTTAGTCCCCATAGAACCTAAAAAGGTGTCTAAAATATCTCATTTAAGCCCCTTGAGAATAGATCAACCTATATCCACCATCAGATCAAAGTAACCTTGACCATCAGATCTAGTCAAAGGAAAAGATGCCTTAAATATCCTTATAGAGGCCATCTTGTCAACAATTCAATTATTGAGTTGAAAAAATTATATTTTTTAAAGGAGGGAGGAGGTGTTAGAAGATGAATTTTCTATAGTCATCCCTCCTCTCCTACCTTAGTCATGGATGACTTTCATGAATATAGTCTCCAAGATTTTAGTCTAAATTATTTATCTCATTCTCAAAATTATAGCATGTTACAAATATTCATGAGTTCATTTTGGAGGTACCTAGTTAGACATAAAGCTTCCAAGAGGTCTAGTCTCTTACAATTTCCAATAGGTCTTAGGAGATTCAAGTTCCATAAAAACAATTAATGGACAACACAATTTTTAAGGAAAAAATTATAAAAAATTTTATTTTCAAATATTAAAATTAATTTCAAACCCAAGGGCCACAAAAATAATGGGTTCCCCTTTTGGGTCCACCTATTTTGGGGAATCTAGGACCTTTCATGATTAAACTAGGTTGAAACACACCTTTTCTCAAGAAGGAGGTCAAATCTAATAGATCATAAGGTTCCAAGACTTAAAATTTATATATTTTAAGAGTGTTAAAAATAAGTGGAGTCCCTTTTAGGACCATTCGACCCCTTAAATTTTGACCTGCCTATTTTAGCCATACAAAATTGCATAAAGGTTTTTTAAGATTTTTGTTTTAATTTTAGTTGCAAGTGTTACAATCTTTACAAAACCAAAGTTTTAATTTTAAATAATGTTAGTTTTTTTATAAAAAAATGGTATTTAGTTAAAATAACCTATGTGGTCATAGGTAAGCAACTAGTGACTTTGATAGTTGTGTGTCTATAAATACACACTATTAATTTTAGCCATCATTCACACAAGTGGTCAATGGTAATAGATCACATGAAAAACATAAATTACAACCAATGATGACCCCCTTAGGGGCTAAACCACACAACATGTGGTCTTATGGAGGACCACCACTTTACTCTAGCTAATTCCCCTATGTGAAGGAGCTTGTGTAAACAAGAATCTACCATATAAAGCAAAAAAAATTCAAAATTTCATATCTAGCACACTGCAATCAAAAAAATTATGAAACAAGCATGTACAGGATCAAAATTTTCATCATTTTTATATAAAATTATTCAAAGTACTTCCAAGCATCATTTTACATATGAATAAATTAAATAGAGTGGGGTAATATTATAAATGATTTATAAGGAGTTTAAGTGGTGAAACTTTAAAAATTCATATAAATTCACTCGTAAGTCCTAAAATTATACCATAAATTATATTAATTCCCTGATTAACCTTATCTTATAGTATAATGAAAATTATGATTTTTTTTAATGATTCAAAGTACATAAAAATTATACAAATGATTATATCCTTTCTTGGCTTCACATAAAAACATAGAGAAATATATGTCCAACCAAAATTTACAATTTAGTTTTTAACATAAAATAATCAATTTATTCCTTTAATAGTTTGATCCAATCAATATGAAGGGTAGTCAAGAGAAAGAGAATCATCATGATATTTACAAATGACTATTACAATTAATTCTATAAAATACATATTTTTAATAGAATAATTAAAATAACATGGCTCTCAAACATCTAATGTAAATTTATTAAAATTTTTACACAAGATTGTTAAACAAATTAGTCTTCAATGAACTCCACAAGTAGCTACAAAGCCAACCAAAGGAGGGGATTGCCTCTCATCCATTTGGCATCATTAGGCAGTTGTCCTATGCACCCTCAACTCTAAGAATCCCAAGTTTGAGCATCTTCACATCATGGTTTAAGATGGATAAGTTAAAAAACAAGGTTGGTATGATAGCTAAGTCTTGTCAAGGGTCACTCACTAGGAAACACATATAGGAGACTGATAAGTTTATTTATAAAAGAAAGGATTCCAAACCCACACAAACATTCAAGGAAAAATAAAATGCAATATTAAACATAAAATGATAACAAGGAAACCATAACATATTTACAACACCAAAAAGGACCACCAAAGGAGATCAGGATGCCTTAACATTATTCTACCATATCTCTGTCATGGGAGAGAATAAGCATGATTGACCACATCGAATAATAAATTTCCCACACAAAATTCCCATCAAATAAGAAGAACATGAGGATGCCTCATTTTTATTCTACCATCTTATAGGCATGGAAGAGCATAAGCATAGTTATCCATGCTAAATTACATGTATGATGGGATAGGTATTTTATTCCCACCAACCACCATCACTATGTACAATAAAACCATGTAAAAGGGAATATAAACTTGATTCCACCAACCACTATAACTATGCAAGAGTTTACAACTAACATTATAATTCAAACAAATTTTGGTAACATAAATTTGCCATTTTTAGTTAAAAAAGTCATAAAAATAACCCAAAATTTAGGATGGATGTTCCATATGAAATCCAAAATGGGAATCAAAAACCACATGGTGGCCATTGAAATGACCATGTAAATATAAAAAAATAAAGAGGGTGAACTAAATGGGTTTACTATTATATATTTTTCAATGATGTTTTCAAGGTGACTAATGATGTTGATGAGGTGTCATGTGTGCTAGAATGACAATGAAAAAGTGTGCTTCAATGTGATTTAATGTTCTTGCATATTTATTCATTGTTTGAATTGGATAAGAAATTTATGAATGATTTGGACATGTTATAGATACCCTATAGGGTGTTATGATTTCCTTAAGTATTTGTGGAAGTGAAAAGAATTCATCTGAGTAGTCATATGAGTGTCTAGGTTCAAGTAGTCATCTTGATAGATAAAGTTGAGTAAGTAGTTTGATGACATCATATTTCACATGTGTGAAATTTTTAGGATTATTTTAATATATGTATGGATTCACATATGGAAGTTGATCATGTGGTTCAAATTTCAAGTCATGAGGTTGAGCATAGAAAACATTATTAAGATGCAAAGTTGGCCTTTCAGGTAGATTGTAGTGGTTCCCATACTTGGACAAATTTGCATTATCAAAGATCTATGGTAAACATTTAATCAGGTGATGAAGATATATGATGAGTAATTAATCTTACCACATAAGGATCTAACAAAGCATGCAATCTTGTTAGATAGAAATCAATGACATGTGTGAAGTCAAAATGTCAATAGTTCCTAAGATTGCACATGTTAGTGACATTTATCACAATCATGGAGCTTGATTAGAATATAAATGGATCATGGGTATTCATGTAGATGAAGATAAATGGTGCAGGTTTGAGTCAAATAGTCAAATGAACAAAAGCCATGCATGGGTGCCAAGTGGCTTGATCTTGGAAGTAAGGATCTAAGATCAATGGTGAGTGTTAAAGAGTTAAAGATAGGAAGATTGTAATGAGATAGATGGAGTGTATTTGTTCAAAGTTTCTAGGGGACATGAGATGATGAAAATTTTTAGATGTTTTGTTTTTACACAGTGACTGTTAGAATTTGAACATTTAAATTTGTGAAGGAAAACTAGTGATGGGTTTTTGAGATATAACTTTTGATATATGTAGAATTTGAAGGTGATATAAAAATAAAAGTTCAAGAGGACTTCAAGACACACACACACACACACACACACACACACACACACACACATACATATACACACACACAAGTGATTTAAAGGTTTGAATGTCTATAAAATTAAAGATATTAAGCTCCAAATTTGACTATGTGTTTGACCATATTCTGAAAGTAACCTGAGAAGGCTAATTAAAGATTTCTTGATGGTATTTTGATGTTTTAAGATGAGATAACTATTTAAGAGTGTCTAGACTCTATTAGGACCATATATGTGGATTATGGAGGTTTGGAAAATCCATATTTAGTGTGAACAATTTCTTAGAAGTTGATTGTGTTTGTTGAATACACTAGCAAATTGAGTGACCATGTTGCATGAGTGAATTGAAGGTGTTTTGAGAAAAATTGCAGAATAAAATGAGTATTTATATGTTCTATTAGTCTCTAAGTATTATGATAAATTAATTTAGGTTAAGATATGCCCCTAATCAGATATGGAGAGTCAAAATAATATAACTATATTTTGACTATGTGTGACCAACCTAAGTGGTCATTTTGAAAGAGTGGTTTTTAGTGCTTAGAGCATGTGTTGAAGTGTCTAAGGAATATGGAGGTGTTTCAAATGTCCTAAAGGTTTCAACCATGTGATATAATCATATGTATATGTGAAATACTTGATTATTTACTTCAGAAGTTTGAGTATGAAGACCTAAAGAGCAAAAAGACCTAATTGGTAGGTTCAAGTATTGAGTTGGTGTTCCAAGTGGAATAGACCCATGAGGGAGTGATAAAGGGTATATTAGAGATATGTTTGATGTGTTTGAATCTTTGGTATAAGCTAAAAGTGGCCCAAGGATTTGAATTTATAATGTATAAGTATGAAGGCCTAATTATTTTAGGTCTCACCAAGACCTAATGGTGGTTTGGGGCTAATAAGGTAATATTTGACCTATAAAGAGTTTGGTTCACACATTTAACATGTGTATGAACCTATTTTAAGTATAGAATAATTTTGGTAAGTATATTGGCTGAACAAAATGGGTTATACCAAGAGAGTGGTATAAGGCATAATTAGACTATTTGGTGTACATGAGGAGCCAAGTGAAAAAAATTACCTTTGAAAGAGAAGGTATAGGTCATTAAGGACCAATAAAGAGTGAAAAGGATCATTCATGTTTATTTGATCAAGGTGATGAAGGTGAACACATAGGTCATTGGACCTAATGAGCCTAGAAGAGGCAGATTAAGTGAGTAAGCCCTAGAGGTTGATTGAGTGAGTGCACTTAGTGGATGGATTAAAGAGTAGAGTAAGTTGAGGATTGTGTGCATGACCTATACGTCATGTTTTTAACGTTGTGATAGAATTGTTTTATGCTTTCTAATTATGTATGTGATAACAAGTAAAGAGTGATCCAAAAGAGTGTTTTGGATACATTACTTGTGTGTGCAAGTTTGTGAGAATGTAAAAAGGAAAGAGAGCAAGTAAGAGAAGTCCATCATAAAGTGTAGAAGACATCAGATGAAAAATGGAAATTAGATCGAGGTATCTAGGTTGGTTCTTAGTTGCTTAGGGGTTTGGTTCCTCCTTATGGGATGGTTGTCTCACTAAATTAAGGGATGGGTGTTCCTTGATTACTTGGTGTTGGTATTAATGTTAAATCTTGTCTTTATAATAATGTAGTCCATATTGCAAAGTTTAGTGGGGTTAATCCCCCAAGAGGGTTTCCCATGTATATAATGTGTTATATGTTTGATATTTTTATATATTCTTTTTTCATTGTAATGATTAATTCATATGCATCATGATTATATGTGCTATATGTTTAAGAGTTGGGAATTGCATTGGATTATTTGGTATCATTGATTCAACCCCCCTCTCAATGATTTTACCTCTAAAAATTAGTATTAGAGAAGGATGTTCATTGTAATTTTGACCACTTGAAGGTGATCTAAGTTATAATATGGGTAAAAAGGAAAGTTGTTCAAAACAAAATAACATCATGGATGATTAAGACATTTGTCATGATAGTGGAGAAGAAAAAGTGTTCTATGATAGTGAGGAAGAAGAAGTTGATCTATAAGCTAAGATCATGGGTGAACTTGGTAAACTAAAGGAGAAAAAGAAGAGGAATCATAAAATGAAGAATATGATCAAAGCACAAGTCAGGTCTCTTGATAAGAGTTTATCAGGCAAGTCCATGAGAGAGGAAAAGGAGAATCATGAACTGGTCAAGTATATGGAAGAGAAAACATGTATATTTAAGGATGACATGGCTAAAGAAGCTAAGGAGGATAAGGAGACCATCAAAGATCTTAGAATTCAATTAGAGGCTACAAATTCAAAATTGAAGGTCGAAGAAGTTAAATGTTTAAGGTATGTAATTGAGATTGGTTCTTTAAGAGATGAGTTGAAAAAGACTTCAAGTCAAGTGAAGTCATTTGTGAAGTTTGAAAAGGGATCAATTGATCTAGATAACATTCTAAGTAGTAAAAAATATGTAAGTGATATAACTATTCTTGGATACATTTAAGAACATGTTGATGCAGGACATTGCACCTAGGGCAAGGAGGCCTAACTCCTGCCTTCTCCTCACAACATGGAAACTCCTCTCTCGCCTGTGGGATGGCAAAGTAGGAGAGGAGAGTCTCTAGTTAAGGGTTAGCTCCCTTTGATGTATCATTATTTGTTTCAGGTAGTGCAAATACATACGGGCATATATATATATAGCTATAATAAAGGGGGGGGATGAAATGGGAGAAGAAATGTAGGAAAACAAACCTACTCTAAGGAGGTGATACACCAAAACAATATGACCCTTTCACACCCACTCTCAAAATCAGACAAAACACAGTTATACGCTGCACCCTTGACAGAAGAAGCAATCTACAAACTTGACAGGGAGGTAAAAATGAAAGATACAAAAAAGGAGGTTCATCCAAAGGTGTTATAAGAAGCACTCTGTAGATAATCCCCTCTATTCTGCACTCCAAAATATAACTCTTCTCTTATCAGCTATAGATGGCACCTTATAGATAGCTAGTGTGTTGATGCTAAACCTGTGAGAGCATCAAAGATAATGACTAAACACAGATCAACACTCAGGACATACACAGGATATCTATCCAAGAAGAGGTAAAAAACTATGTTTATTTGATTCAGGCAAAAAATTTAGCAGGGTTGCGCCTTGTAAAATTTGTGAAAAAGATCCTTCCAAAATGACTAAGTTTGCAATTTATATGAGAAGCCAAGAGGCCCATTTAGCGCTCCTTCTTTTACAAGTGGCATACGTTTCCTTTCATGAAGAGAACAAGTCACTCAAGGAAATAAATGGACTATTCGTTTTGCCTATTTGAGACTTACATTTCCTGCTTGGATGACTTACATGGTTTGCCTTCCCATTTAATGTGAGATAAAGGAAACGGTTGCACTGCTAGCCGCTATCATTCCAAATGATCAATTTGCTGGCACTATTTCACCTACCAAAGATGCTTCTCTAATTTGTGCCAGTCGGACTTAACTACTCACTCATCACTTGCCTTTCACTCTGCTTGCTTGTCATTCACACCATCAGGCAATAAATTACCTTGTTTATGCCGCTTGGACTGCTTGACTGCTCCCTGCCTTATCACTCTGCTTGTCACTTGAAATTTGTCTTTTTTGGCCGCTTGGCTCCTTGGGCAAACATACTGGTGGGTCGCTACATTTTGAGCTCTTCCTTGTCCATGTTTGGCACTTGCCATATTTAAAAATCCAACGGCTAAACCATTTCATTAAGTTTGACGTATCTGTGGCCGTCATACTTTGAATATCAATGGCTATCCTATTCTTCTAAATTTGATGGCCTCATGCAGCCATCATCCGGTCCACGTGGCATCTCCTTGGGCACCTGTAGCTTTTTTGCCTTCGTTAAGTCCTCCAGGCTCACGCATGGGTAAATTATTCGTGGACAATATCCTTGGGTTAATTTCCCCAGGTCTTGTGGCTTAGCTGTATTTTCTATAGACAAAATGTCCACAAAAATTCTTCTGCTTCGACTTTGAGCTTTGACCGCATATTTCTACAGATAAATTGTCTATGGGAAATCCTATTCAGCCCATTCCTTTATTATTAAAGTGCCTAAATCTTTGAAATCATCAAAGTGTCAGCCCTCTGAAAAGGTCATTTGACTTATTGACTACCCTTCGGTTCAAGGGCATACCTTTAAACCATGAGTTGAACCGTCCTATTGAACCAAACCGTTGAACCAAAAAGGTTCAATGGTTCATTAGTTTAACTAAGTGCATTGATGAACCTTTGAACCCTTTCATTGAACTTTTCATTGAACCCTACCTTTGAACTGAACCTGTTGAACCAAAAAATGGTTCAACGGTTTGGTTCAAGCATTGCACGCTGATGCCAAAGGATATAAAAGCTGATGAAGTATCAAATAAACCATTGAACTCCTTACATGAACCAATTCCCCATTGAACTGAAATTTTTGAACCTTTTTGTTGAACTAAACTATTGAACCAAATGTGTTGAATGAAAATGGTTCAATGGTTCAAGGTTCGACCATTTAGCCGATGAACTCTTGAACTAAATTTAAAACAAGCCACTTTGAACCAAGAGACCGAACCATCCACTAAACTTCCATGTTGAACCAAGATTGATGAACCTCTTCATTAAACTTTTCCTTTGAATCGAACCCATTGAACCTTTTCCATTGAACCGAAGCCATTGAACCAAAATTTGGTTTAATGGTTCAAGGTTCAAAGGAGCGTGTTGATGAACCAAAAGCCAAGCCCGATGAACTCTTTACATTGAAAATAATGTGTTGAACCTTTTGCCATTGAACCAAGCCCATTGAACCATGTCTGTTAAACCAAGAATTTGGTTCAACAGTTTAATGAAGTGAAAGTTCAATGCATATTGAATTGAGGTGCTTGAACTGAGACGAACCAGGCTAAACTGAGCATGAACCAGGATGGACTTTACAACCTAAATATGACTAGCTTCGAAAAGCTAGAGAAGAAGTTGACCACAATGTTTCCAAGGAGGCAAAAATTGGTCAACAGATTGGTGACTCATAGGGGAAACATGCCTGCCATCTTTAGAATCTAGCTGCCTTGAAAATCCATTAGGCATGGAAATAGTAGTAACTTTGAGAACCAACAATAGCTCTGTTATAACTTAGAACCAAAATGTGCAAACCCACCTTTGAGGAAAAGAAAACACATGCAAGGCTAAGAAAACTACAAATTGTGCAACAACACTTAGGGAAGACAGGAAAAGAAAACAAGAAGAGAATATGTACAAGAAAACCCAAAAATTAGTGGTAGCATTTCAGATGTATCCCATTAACTAGGATTCACAGTTCTTCACTGTCTAACCTAGAAAGTTGGAACACATTATGCTACTTGCACTGAGTGATCATGTAAGGATCGCTCCATAGGGCATCAAATTTTGCATGTTTTACAGGCTTAACTCGATCTTCATCCCACTTTAAGACAATTTCTCCTTCAACAAAATCCTTTAGCAAATATTCTTATCGAAGTGCCTCTTTACTTGCTGTTGGTGACTGGTCATGGAAGCCATAACCTGATCCCTTACCTCTTGGAGTTCCATCAGCTCACACACCCTGACCTCCAGGCCATTTCCTTCTTCAAATTGCAGTTGGTGGGAGAGATCCAACACTGGAAATTCAAGTGAGATGGGGATCCTAGCTTCCCTTCCATATATGAGCGTATATGGAGAATTTATGATTGCTATTTTTGGAGTCATTCGATCGGCCCATAGAGCTGTCTTTAGCTTGGCATGCCAAGTTCTCTAATTTTCTTCCATAGTTCTCTTTATGATTCTGATCAATTTTTTGTTGGTGGACTCAGCCAGTCCATTCCTCTACAGATAATAATTTGATGAAGTGTTAAGGTATATTCCATACTTCAGCACCCATTCACTTGTTCTGGTCCCTAGAAAAGCCAAAGCATTATCTAAGATTATGGTGGCTGGGACCCCAAATCTTGTTACCAGGTCCTCATAAAACTCTAAGACTACGACTTTCATTTGCCTCTTTCAGAGTGATAGCCTCCACCCACCTGGTGAAATAATCTGTAGCAGTTAGGACCCATTTGTGCCTAGCCCTGGAGGGAGGGTTGATCATCCCTATGAAGTCCAGGCCCCACTACATGAATGGTTGCTCAACTTGAATGGGTTGTAGAGGCATGCCAACCAATCACTATTTTTTGTCAAAAAGTGCACACTTCTGGCACTTTCTTACCTAGGCATGGGTGTCCTTGAAAAGAGTAGGCTAGAAATAGCCACCTCTCATTATCTTTGCTATTGTAGCTCTAGTGGCGAAGTGACCACCTACTGGCCCATCATGGAACTCAGCGAATACCTTATCAACCTGGTTTGGGTCAATGCACCTTAGGATGACCCGAGAGAAATCCCTCCTAAACAATACTTCATCAACTAGAACATAAAGAAGGGACTGGAGTTTAAAATACCTTCTCCCAGTCTTATCAAGACCCTGTGGACATTCACCTGTGAGAAGGAAATGCTTCATGTCCAGCATCCAATCCTTTATGACAGTTAGTTCTTCTACTATGGCTGCATCATGGATTAACAAGTTGTCTCTCCTTTCTTGCTTTAAGTCTGCAGCCAGCTATTCACAGAGGCCTCTTCCCCTCACTAGCTTGGTGATCTTGATATCTATGTTGTACTCCATTACTTTGGTAATCTACCCTACCCTCTTTTCATTTAAATCTCTATGGGTCAAGAAATCCTTGACACCCAAATGTGGGACCATAAGGTGGATCCTACTATTAGACAACATATCCCTGAATTTCTTTAGGCTTTGCACCAATGCCAAGACTTGCTTTTCTACATACATGTACCTAACTTCAAAGTCCTCTAACCCCTGGCTAAAGAAAGCAGGTGGCTACTCGAGGTCATCACTGTTAGCTTGGGTAAGCATGGTAGATATCACTTCCTCATTGCTGAAGGTATAGAGGTTGAAGTCTTTGCTGATCAAAGTGGGAGCCCAGGTTATGGCCTACTTGATGGCCTCAAAGCTATGTTTCCTCTCAGCTGTCCATTTGAAATCCTCACCTTTCTTCAGCATAGGGGTGAGTGGCTTGACTATCTCTACAAAATTTGGAATGAATCTCCAAATGAAATTAATCCTGCCAAAGAAACTCTGTAGACTTTTCTTGTGTTTTGGTAGGGACATCTCCAGTATAGAGCGAACTCTCTCGGGGTCAATAGACAAACCCTCCTTAGACACAATGTGGCCAAGGAGTTTCTCCTCATGAATAACAAACACACACTTCTTTGGATTAAGAGAGATGCCAAATTCCCTGCACCTTTCAAAAATCTACCTGAGGTGTCCCATGTGCTGGCTCACTTTCTTGGAGAATACCATTACATCATCAAGATATACCAGCACGTTATTATTTATCAAGCCACCAAAAGCCATGTCCATGGCTCGCTAAAAGATAGCACTAGCATTGGATAGCCTGAATGGCATCTTCTTGTATGCAAATGTTCCCCATTTTATGGTGAAGGCTATTTTATGCTGGTCACAACCTTGCACTAGAATTTGATTATACCCTGAATAACCATCTAGGAGGGAGAAACACTCACTACCAGTTACCTTCTGGAGGATCCACTCCATGTTTGGAAGGGGGTAATGATCCTTTAAGGAGACTTTATTAAGGTCTCTGAAGTTGACACATAGCCTGATCTCCCCATTTTTATTTCTAATAGGAACAAGGTTGGCCAGCCATGAGGAATATTTGATTGTAAATATAATTCTAGACTCAATCAATTTGGCGAATTCCCTTTTCATGAGGGGCTCAATTGTAGGATTGACATGCCTTTGCTTTTGTGTTACTGGCATGGCCCCTTATTCTAATTCAATGGTGTACTGGGCAAGCCTTGGGTCGAAGCCCTTCAAGTCACTGTAATCCCACACAAACACATCAAAAAATTCTTGACATAGTAGAATGAAATCTCACCTCTCCTGAAAGTGTAGACCTTGCCAAGTGCCAACAACTTGCCCTTGAAGATTTTGACCTGTTCATAATTTTATTCTTTGGTAGTGATGCATGCCTTGTCATTTCTTAACTAGTCATCTCTGTTGAAAATTCTTTCAAGTGTGACCAGACCTTTGGGGAGTTTATTTTTCTTCAACTGAACAATCTAATTTCCATATTGCTGCTGCAGTTTCACTTGGTTGTGTGTTACGAACTCGGCTTCTTCTTGTAGGAAGAAGGCTATCTACTAGTCACTTTTGAAGACCTACCAATTTGCAACATTGTCTAGTATTGAACGTTGAACCACCACTTTCAAGTGGCACAAACCATAGTATCAACTTATTTCCTTTGAAATGTCAAACTGGGCACTAATTGTTGCCAGCCTATCAACTTGTTTGTTCTACTCCCTGGGAATAGAGGCAATGTTAAAAGTAAGAAAATCCTCCACCAAGTCCCAAACTCTATGTTTGTAAGACTTCAGTAAGGAGTTCTTGGTTAGATTCAGGCCTCTTACTTGATTTACTTTTAGTTCGCTGTCTCTCAGGACTTGCAACTCCCTAATCCCTCTTTTTCTTGCCCATTCAAGGCTATGAATCAAAGACTCATATTCTAAAACATTACTCATGCAAGAGAATTGGAAATGGAAAGCTGAAAAGTACCTTTCCTTTGAAGGGGAAAACAACATCGCCCCACCACTAGCACCTATTTTACTTTTGGAACCATCAAAAAATAGCTACCACAGGCCAAGGTCTTCTTCACTTTCCTTCATTAAATTTGGCATGAAGGCACCTTCCTCGTGCATGCAATAGACTCCAAGGTCTGCCTCTTCAATATTTTTGTATGGATCATGTTTGAAGTTATCATTTCCCCACTCATCCAAGAGTAAGTCTATGAGTCCTTCAAGAGCAGAGGATGGAGATTGGTCCATCTGAGACTCTTCTGGGTCGATGATGGTGTAACTAACATTTGTTGCCTTGGGCGAATATGTTTCTAGATGGTCCTTGTAGAGTGGCTCAGACTCAATTTTCACTTTGGTCCCATACTTGGTTCTGAAAACTAGATATGGCCAATTCACTGCTAGATAGCCACCGATCTTTGACATGAAGTCCCTAGACAAGCAAATTGTGAAATATGGAGGAACATCCACTACCACTATATCATGGGGAATTGAGAAAGTTGGTCAAGCATGCAGGTGTCCCATCTAGCTGTAGGACTCCTTTGTTCATTTCTTGATACTTCAATCCCATCTTATCAACAATGCACTTGGGCATCACTGAGGTGCTGGCCCTGCTATCAATTATGCAGTTGTGCACCAAGAAGTCACCAATGACCAAGGATACATATAAAGGAGGAGTCTTCTCTTCCTTCTTCACCTGTCCTAAAGTGGAAGGCTATCCATTTGTCATCAAGACATTATCAGTGCTGGCTGGGATAGCTTGACAATTTAGCTCATTTAATTCCGTTTTTAACACGTCCTTCTAGCCTGGAAGAGACAACACATCCCATAAAGAGATATTCATATTTAGCTTCTTCATCTGATCCACTATATTGATTTGAGGACTGCCACACCTTAAGCTTTCTTTGGGGTTGATTCCAATCTAAATTATAGGCTGAGGGGCTAGAGGTATAGACAGCTGCCTAAAATTTGGGGTCTTTGCATTGGAGTGTGATGGAGGAGGTGTTGCTGATGCCTGAGTGGTAGCCTGGGCTTCTCCCATTTCCCTTCTCTTAAACCTTGTGTTGGCTACAACACAATCAGCCTGATTGTCTGCAGTGCCCACATAATTTACTAAATAAAAATCTTCTTCCAAATGATTCATCAGGGCAGAATTAGGCTGAGCCTAATTGTTACTCATGCTGGGATGCATTGAAGGCTCAAAGGCCTGAGATTGAGTGGTTATTTGGTTATCTACATTCTAAAAATAGTTCATCACCTCATTTGTATAGACAGCCTGTTCTTGACCATATCCCATGGTCAAACAGCTTGACTGCTCTTGTACTAAATTGTTCTGAATAAGCACCATGGCCTTAGATGATGAAGAGGGACCAGCATTGTAGTTTTGAAATGGCCTGGTTGTAGTGAGCTGCCCCTAATTTTGGTTATAATTTTGAAAGGGGGTCTACGGTCCTAGCCATATTGTTGATATCCTTGGTTCGGCCTATTGCTTCGAGCTTGCTGCCTTTTAAGGGCAACCAGTTAATTTGACATGTTTTGCAATAGGCTTTTAACTTCACTTAATTCATTTGATGGAGCAGCAGCTAGTTTCTCAATGATAGGCAAGGGAGCAATTGTGGGAGAAATAGCCTAAATCGGGGGTAGTGATTTTGGGAAAAGTGGCATGTGAGGTCTGGGGGTGATTTTCCCAGCTTGAACCAAGGAATTTTTTACTGTTATGGCAATGTCATAAGCAGCTAGCAGTATATGTCCTCCCATAGATTGGATCATCACAACAATATCACTATTTAGCGCCTTTAAGTAGTACAAGAAAGCATAGCTGGGAGTTGGCCTGACCAGGATGGGAATTCTATCCCAAGTCTTTTGAAAACGTGTGTTGAAATCTTGCATATACTTGTGCAGAGCTCTCTTTATGGTCATAAGCTGCTCAACAAGAGAGAGGCCATCACTTTTTCCCCCCATACGATTAGTTAACTAAGTTCCCAATTCATTCCAAGAATGTATGGAATTCACAGGCAAGGTCCCATACCAATCAAGAGCCTTGCCTTTAAGAGACAGCGCCAACAGTCTGATGGCAATATTTTCTTCTGTTATATTGTGAATATTACAAAGGTTGGGAATATTCTTTATATGCTCAATGGCTGTAATAGGTCCCACTCCATCAAAAGAAGGCACATTCTTTAGAGTTGTTCTTGGAATTGGATCATAGCATGGGATATTTAAGGGGCTCTCACCATGAAAAGCTGTAAAAGGCAGTGCCATGGCTGGGATCAGCTATAACTGAGGTTGAGCTACGTATGTGGCTCTTACAACAGGCCTAGGAGGATTGATTGTTGGATAAGGATGGGTCCTTTCAAATTGTAGTCATTTAGCAGAGTTTAAAGGTAACTCAATGAAATCAAAAGGGACCCCTCTTGAAGTAGACCTTGTGGTGACCTTAGGCATAAAAGATTAAGAAACCGGGTTTGAAAATATAGAATTGAAGCTCTTACCAGTGGAGTCAATAGATGCTAGAAGACTTAAAATGGTTGTATCAGGACCAACATCAATCCTAAACTTCACTAAATTATCAAACTGAAGGTCCCACCAAGCGTGCCAAAACTGTTGATGTAGGAAATTGCACCTGGGGCAAGGAGGCCTCGCTCCTGCCTTCTCCTCACAACATGGAAACTCCTCTCTCACCTGTGGGATGATGAAGTAGGAGAGGAGAGTCTCTAGTTAAGGGCTAGCTCCCTTTGATGTATCATTGTTTGTTTCAAGTAGTGCAAATACATACGGACATATATATATATATATATATATATATATATATATATATATATATATATATATATATATATATATATATATATATATATATATATATATATATACAGCTATAATAAAGGGGGGATGAAAAGGGAGAAGAAATGCAGGAAAACAAACCTACTCTAAGGAGGTGATACACCAAAATAATATGACCCTTTCACACTCACTCTCAAAATTAGACAAAACACACTTATACGTTGCACCCTTGACAGAAGAAGCAATCTGCAAACTTGACAGGGAGGTAAAAATGAAAGATACAAAAAAGGAGGTTCATGCAAAGGTGTTATAAGAAGCACTCTGTAGATAATCCCCTTTGTTCTACACTCTAAAATGGAACTCTTCTCCTATCAGCTACAGATGGCACCTTGTAGATAGCTGGTGTGTTGATGTTAAACCTGTGAGAGCATCAAAGACAATTACTAAACACATATCAACACTCAAGACATACACAGGATATCTATCCAAGAAGAGGTAAAAAACTGTGTTTATTTGATTTAGGTAGAAATTTTAGCAGGGTTGCACCTTTTAAAATTCATGAAAAAGATCCTTACAAAATGACTAAGTTTACAATTTATATGAAAAGCCAAGAGGCCCATTTGGCGCTCCTTTTAAAAGTGGCATACGTGTCCTTTCATAAAGAGAACAAGTCACTCAAGGAAATAAATGGACTATTCATTTTGCCTATTTGAGACTTACATTCCCTGCTTAGATGACTTACACGATTTGCCTTCCCATTTAATGTGAGATAGAGAAAATGGTTGCACTACTAACTGCTATCATTCCAAATGATCAATTTGCTGGCATTATTTCACCTACCAAAGACGCTTCTCCAATTTGCACCAATCGGACTTAACTGCTCACTCATCACCTGCCTGTCACTCTGCTTGTTTGTCATTCACGCCATCAGGCAATAAATTACCTTATTTATGCCACTTGGAATACCTGACTACTCCCTACCTTGTCACTCTGCTTGTCACTTGAAATTTGTCTTTTCTGGCCGCTTGGCTCCTTGGGCGAACATACTAGTGGGTCACTACATCTTGAGCTCTTCCTTGTCCATGTTTGGCACTTGCCATATTTAAAAATCCAATGGCTAAACCATTTCATTAAGTTTGACATTTCTGCGGCCATCATACTTTGAATATCAATGGCTATCCTATTCTTCTAAATTTGATAGCCTCAAGGCCATCATCGGGTCCATGTGGCATCTCCTCAGCACCTATGGCTTTTTTGGCTTCGTTAAGTCCTCCCAGGCTCCCATGGGTAAATTGTCTGTAGACAATTTCCCTAGGTCAATTTCCTTGGGTCTTGTGGCTTCGCTATATTTTTTGCAGACAAAATGTCTACAAAAATTCTTCTACTTCGACTTTGAGCTTTGACTGCGTATTTCTATAGACAAATTGTTTGCAAGAAATCCTATTCGGCCCATTCCTTTATTATTAAAGTGCCCGAATCTTTGAAATCATCAAAGTGTTAGCCCTCTGAAAAGGTCATTTGACTTATTGACTACCCTTCAGTTCAAGGGCATACCCTTAAACCATGAGTTGAACCATCCTGTTGAACCAAAAAGTTTCAACGATTAAATGGTTCAATTGAGTGCGTTGATGAACCTTTGAACCCTTCCATTGAACTTTTTGTTGAACCCTACCTTTGAACTAAACCTATTAAACCAAAAAATGGTTCAACAGTATGGTTCAAGCTTGCATTGCACGCTGATGCCAAAGGATATAAAAGCCGATGAAGTATGAAATAAACTATTGAAGTCCTTGCATGAATCAATTCCCCATTGAACTAAGATGTTGAACCTTCTCATTGAACTGAACTATTGAACCGAATGCGTTGAACCAAAATGGTTCAATGGTTCAAGGTTCAACCATTTAGCTGATGAACTCTTGAACCAAATTTAAAACAAGCCACTTTAAACCAAGAGACCAAACCATCTTCTGAACTTCCATGTTGAACCAAGATTGATGAACCTCTTCATTGAACTTTTCCTTTGAACCAAACCCATTGAACCTTTTCCATTGATCCAAAGCCGTTGAACCAAAATTTGGTTCAACGGTTCAAGGTTCAAAGGAGTGCACCAATGAACCAAAAGCCAAGCCTGATGAACTCTTTTCATTGAACTGAATGCATTGAACCTTTTGCCATTGAACCAAGCCTATTGAACCAAGAATTTGGTTCAACAGTTCAATGGAGCAAAAGTTCAATGCATATCGAACTAAGGTGCTTGAACTGAGATGAACCAGGCTGAACTGAGCATGAACTAGGATGGACTTTGCAACCCAAATATGACTGGCTTCGAAAATCCAGAGAAGAAGTTGACCACAATTTTGCCAAGGGGGCAAAAATTGGTCAACAGATTGACGACTCACAGGGGAAACATGCTTGCCATCTTTAGAATCTAGCTACCTTGAAAATCCATTGGGCATGGAGTCAGTAGTAACTTTGAGAACTAGCAACAGCTCTGTTATAACTTAGAACCAAAATACACAGACCCACCTCTGAGGAAAAGAAAACACACGCAAGGCTAAGAAAACTACAACTTGTGTAATAGCACTTAGGGAAGACAAGAAAAGAAAACAAAAGGAGAATATGTACAAGTGAACCCAAAAATTAGTGGTAGCATTTTAGATGTATCCCATTAACTGGGATACATATTTCTTCACCATCCAACCTAGAAAGTTGGAACACATTATGCTGCTTGCACTGAGTGATCATGTAAGGACCGCTCCATAGGGCATCAACTTTTGCATGTTTTCGAGGCTTAGCTTGATCTTCATCCCACTTTAAGACAATATCTCCTTTATCAAAATCCTTTAGCAAAGATTTCTTGTTGAAGTGCCTCTTTACTTGCTATTGGTGACTGGTCATGGAAGCCATAGCCCGATCCCTTACCTCTTGGAGTTCCATCAGCTCACACAACCTGACCTCCAGGCCATTTCCTTCTTCAAATTGTAGTTGGTGGGAGAGATCCAATGCTAGCAATTCAAGTGAGATGGGAAGCCTAGCTTCCCTTCCATACACGAGCGTATATGGAGAATTCTAATTGCTCTTTTTGGAGTAATTTGATCGGCCCATAGAGCTATCTTTAGCTTGGCATGCCAAGTTCTATGATTTTTTTCATAGTTCTCTTTATGATTCTGATCAGATTTTTGTTGGTGGACTTAGCCAGTCCATTCCCCTATGGATAATAATTTGATGAAGTGCTGAGGTATATGCCATAATTTAGTGCCCATTCACTTGTTCTGGTCCTCAAAAAATCCAAAGCATTATCTAAGATTATGGTGGCTGGGACCCCAAATCTTGTTACCAGGTCCTCATAGAACTCCAAGACTGCGCTTTCGTTTGCCTCTTTTAGAGCGATGGCCTCCACCCACCTAGTGAAATAATTTGTAGCAGTTAGGACCCATTTGTGCCTAGCACTAGAGGGAGGGTTGATCATCCCTATGAAGTCCAGGCCCCACTGCATGAATGGTTGCTCAACTTGAATGGGCTGTAGAGGCATGATAGCTAATCATTGCTTTCCATCAAAAAGTGCACACTTCTAACACTTTCTTACCCAAGCATGGGTGTTCTTGAAAAGAGTAGGCCAAAAATAGCCAACTCTCATTATCTTTGCTATTGTAGCTCTAGGGGCAAAGTGACTGCCTGCTAGCCCACCATGGAACTCAACCAATACCTTATTAGCCTAGTTTGGGTCAATGCACCTTAGGAGGACCCTAGAGAAATCCCTCCTAAACAATACTTCATCAACCAAAACATAAGGAAGGGACTGGAGTTTAAAATACCTTCTCCCAGTCTTATCAAGACCCTATGGACATTCACCCATGAGAAGGAAATGCTTCATGTCCAGCATCCAATCCTTTATGATAGCTAGTTCTTCTACTGTGG
This sequence comes from Torreya grandis, assembly GCA_037957365.1. Lineage (NCBI taxonomy): Eukaryota > Viridiplantae > Streptophyta > Pinopsida > Cupressales > Taxaceae > Torreya > Torreya grandis. Next base: position 1,664,399 of record JARHVA010000347.1, read on the forward strand.
CTACATCATGGATTAACAAGCTGACTCTCCTTTCTTGCTTTAAGTCTACAGCCAGCTATTCACATAGGCCTCTTCCCCTCACCAGCTTGGTGATCTTGATATCTATGTCATACTCCATTACTTTCATAATCCACCCTACCCTCTTTTCATTTAAATCTCTATGGGTAAAGAAATCCTTGACACCCAGATGTGGGACCATAAGGTGGATCATGCTATTAGACAACATATGCCTGAATTTCTTTAGGTGCTGCACCACTGCCAGGACTTGCTTTTCTACATACATGTACCTAACTTCAAAGTCCTCTAACCCTTGGCTGAAGAAAGCAAGTGGCTACTCGAGGTCGTCACTGTTAGCTTGGGTAAGCATGGTGAATATCACTTCCTCATTGCTGAAGGTATAGAGGTTGAAGTCTTTGCTGAAGTCTGGGTTGATCAAAGTGGGAGCTTGGGTTATGGCCTGCTTGATGGCCTCAAAGCTATGTTTCCTCTTAGCTATCCATTTGAAATCCTCACCTTTCTTCAGCATAGGGGTGAGTGGCTTGACTATCTCTACAAAATTTGGAATGAATCTCTAAATGAAATTAATCCTGCCAAAGAAATTCTGTAGACTTTTCTTGTGTTTTGGTAGGGACATCTCTAGTATAGAGTGAACTCTCTTGAGGTCAATAGACAAACCCTCCTTGGACACAATGTGGCCAAGGAGTTTCCCCTCATGAACAACAAACACACACTTCTTTGGATTAAGAGAGATACCAAATTCCCTGCACCTTTCAAAAATCTACCTGAGGTGTCCCATGTGCTGGCTTGCTTTCTTGGAGAATACCATTACATCATCGAGATATACCAGCACTTTATTATTTATCAAGCCACCAAAAGCCATGTCCATGGCTCGGTAAAAGGTAACACCAGCATTGGATAGCCCAAATGGCATCTTCTTGTAGGCAAACATTCCCCATTTTGTGGTGAAGGCTATTTTGTGTTGGTCACAACCTTGCACTAGAATCTGATTGTACCCTAAATAACCATCCAGGAGGGAGAAACGCTCACTACCAGTTACCTTCTGGAGGATTCACTCAATGTTTGGAAGGGGGTAATGATCCTTTAAAGAGACTTTATTAAGGTCTCTAAAGTCGACACACAGCCTGATCTCCCCATTTTTCTTTCTAATAGGAACAAGGTTGGCCAGCCATGAGGAATGTTTGACTGGAAATATAATTCTAGACTCAATCAATTTGGCCAATTCCCTTTGCATGAGGGGCTCAATTATAGGATTGATAGGCTTTTGCTTTTGTGTTATTGGCTTGGTGCCTTCTTCTAATTCAATGGTGTGCTGGGCAAGCCTTGGGTCAAAGCCCTTCAAGTCACTGTAATCCCACACAAACACATCAGTGAATTCTTGACACAACAAAATGAAATATCACCTCTCTTGAAACATGCAGACCTTGCCAAGCGCTGGCAGCTTGCCCTTGAAGATTTTGACCCTTTACTAGTTTTCTTCTTTGGTAGTGATGCATGCCTTGTCATTTCTTAACTGGTCATCTCTGTTGAAAATGCTTTCAAGTGTGACCAAACCTTTGGGGAGTTTATTATTCTTTAACTAAACAATATGATTGCCATATTGCTGTTGTAGTTTTGCCTAGTTGTGTGTTGCGAACTTGGCTTCTTCTTATAGGAAGAAGGCTATCTACTGGTCACTTTTGAAGACCTACCAATTTGCAACATTGTTTGGGATTGAATGCTGAACCACCACTTTCAAGTGGTGCAAACCACAGTCTTGACTTAGTTCCTTTGAAGGCCTCTTATGTCAAACTGGGTACCAATTTCTACCAGCCTATTAGCCTATTTGTTCTGCTCCCTGGGAATAGAGGCAATGTTAAAAGCAATAAAATCCTCCACCAAGTCCCAAACTCTATATTTGTAAGACTTTAACAAGGATGGACTCAATTTTCACTTTGGTTCTTGGTCAGATTCAAGCCTCTTACTTGATTTACAATTAGTTCGCTGTCTCCCAAGACTTGAAACTCCCTAATCCCTCTTTTTCTTGCCCATTCAAGGCCATGGATCAAAGACTCATATTCTGCAACATTACTCGTGCAAGACAATTAGAAATGGAAAGATGAAAATTACCTTTCCTTTGAAGGGGAAGCCAACATCGCCCCACCACCAGTGCCTATTTTACTTTTGGAACCATCAAAAAATAACTGCCATAGCCAAGGTCTTCTTCACTTTCCTTCATTAAACTTGGCATGAAGGCACCTTCCTCGTGCATGCAATAGACTCCAAGGTCTACCTCCTCAATGAATTTATATGGATCATGTTCAAAGTTATCATTTCCCCACTCATCCAAGAGTAAGTCTGCGACTCCTACAAGAAAGCATAGCTGGGAGTTTCAAGAGCAAAGGATGGAGATTGGTCCTTCTGAGACTCTTCTGGGTCGATGATGGTGTAACTGACATTTACTGCCTTGGGCAAATATGGTTCTAGATGGTCCTTGTAGAGTGGCTTAGACTCGATTATCACTTTGGTCCCATACTTGGTTTTGAAAACTAGATATGACCAATTCACTACTAGATAGCCACCTATCTTTGATGTGAAGTCCCTAGACAAGTAAATTACAAAATACGGAGGAACATCCGCTACCACTATATCATTGGTAATTGAGAAAGTTAGGCAAGCATGCAATGTCAAGCCTAAACCCTTCACAATCCCAACTATTTAAATAATTAGATAATTAAGGAATAATTTATTAGATACATTAGATGAATAATTTATATGAAAATAATTATCTTGATCTATCTTAATTTATAATGTTGCATTTTCTATGCCAATATAATGTCATTATATGGATTCATTTATAAACTGCCTATAAGATATTTGATGAATAACGATACTAATAATAACTATATAATTAATCATTATTATAAAAAATTACCTCCATGTTTAGTAAATAAATGATGTATGTTAAATTTAACAATGGTGAGGTGACCTTAAAATTTAGGAGGTGTTTATGACCTCAGATGGTAGAACTATGACACCTTGAATTCCAAATCTTTTTTCTCTTTATGAAACAATATTTTTTGTTACATGAATAATTATAAATATGAATGTGATGAATTAATCTCTCATTGATAATAATGTTTACTTATTTGAATTATGTTTAAATGTAAGGTTAGTAACCTATACTTTTAACATAAATGTATATTAACCTAAATGATAACTTATGATGTTAGAGTTATCCTTCCCAATTAAACTGATCCTTAAACTTAACCATCCTTAAATTAGACTAAAACCCACTGAGGAGAGTGAGGTATTTACCTAGGGTTAAGGACTTATAAATGGTCCTATGTCAAAGTACAAGTGCCACATATGGTGATCGATTCCTATCTATGTATGCATATAGCAATACACCCTAAACCCCATAAAATATTTATTAAAGTAACACACTTCCTAATATCACCCTTTGTATGTATTTACATATAACTAATTACATCAATTCACCTCTTTTAGTTCTAGTTGTGTGTACATGAGTGCACTAAACATTTATTGCTTGTAGTAGTAATCAAGGTACTTGGGTTCTATACACATCCAAAATATACTTTGATATATAATTCCAAATGTTTTTGGGGTTATTTTAATATGACCCCTTTTTTTTGTCATCACTTGCTTGAAAATAAGGATGAAGTTTTAGTTAGATCCATAAAGGTAGGGGCCAAGTTTCCAATAGACTTTCTCCATGAAAATTTTCCAAGTCTAATTTGTGTGCCTTTTAACATTCCTTATACCCAAACCATTAACAAGCATATTCTATAAATCCTCAAGCACTTGTGATGATGTCATATCAAAACCTTAATATGCTTTCCATAAGAAAAGGCCTCATGGAGGACCATTCTGTACAAGTTTAGATAACATATCAAACTTATTTGAATTTAGCACACAATTTTAATAACATGGCCATGTAAAACATTCCACTCATCGAGTTAACTCCTTCAACAAGAGTATTAATAAAATTTATAAGTCAAGATAATTAGGGTATAAACCCATTTACAAAAATTAATTTACTTGGAGACATGTTCAAAGCCCCATCTATCAAAGAGGTGTTTATTGATTCTATGTAAAATAATGTGCTAAACACAATGGATAACACACAAGTGTTGTCTAATTTAGGCCAAAGTGGTTTAACTACACCAAAAACTAGTCCATAATAGGTTACTTTAATTAATACCATGAGTGGTTTACAATAATAGGGGAAGGAACTCCTACATCCCAACCACAACAAGTTACCTCTATTTATCAACCCACTACATCAAAAATGTAACCGTAAGGATTAAGTAATCAAATTTCATCTAGTGCATTACCTCAAAAAAATGTGATGAATGCTACTTTACTCAATAAGTGATGATTAACATTCTAAAATAATAGGCACAATCTAATATACCACTATAGTAGAGGTAAAATATTCTACCACCTCAACGAGGGAAAAAAAATGTTCCACTTCATTAGGAAGTGACAAATATACCTCAATAATCACAAACCAATGTGCCTTTACAACCATAAATTTTGTCTAATCAATCATGTATGTCATTTATCAAAGGCAAATGTTGAACACTCTACAAGTGTCTACTTCACAATAAGTGTTCATACAATGAATAGGTACTATTGTCCAACAAGTACTAATCAAGAAGTAATTGCATTTTGTTTCAAACATGCCAAAAATCCAATGATAGGACCTTGGTTTACAATAAGTTCTCCTCATTCATCTAAGTTTGACTAGTTGACAATAAGTTCATACTCAAACTCAATAGGCATAGTATTTTACCCCAAGCCATATCCTTCCATCATAATCATAATTCCCTCAAAACCAACCCTATTTATCAACTTCAAACCAAATATCACACCCCAATATATGCAATTCAAACAACTACATTCTGATTAGCAAGTGAATATTCTTAGTCAGTTCCCTAACCAAAACAACATTCCAAAATAAACCATTCTACCATTATACCTTGATCAGGATAACTCACTTTTGATCACCCAACCCCCACCTCAAGCCAATGTTCAATCTAGTTTTTTAGTACAACAACTACAACAAATGAAGGATTCAATTACCACCATTAAAGCAAGGAAATAGACTAAGAAGGTCAAGTTAGATGACATGTGTTTATACCCATTCAATATGGACTATCTGTAACTACCATTTCCCCCATGGTATGAACCACCAAAAATTGATAAGTACAAGGGTAAATAAGAACCTAAGGGCCATTTAATAGAATTCTTCATTACTTGTTAGTTAGTGGGTTATAGTGACGTATACCTCCTAGTTTTATTTCCTTGGAGTTTTTTGGGATAGGATTTGGAGTGGTTTCTTAAATTACCATAGAATTCTATATCTAATTTTGACAACCTTTTAGATAAATTTGTGCAACATTTCTCCTACAATCTTGAACATCAGATTTCATTGGTAGATCTAACTTAGGCCAAAAAGAAGGTCAGAAAAAGTTTTTAAAGATATTTATAGTGATTAATAACATTTTCTAGTCATTTCACTCATATCTTACCAAACAAATAATTGGCCATTGTGTTTACTAAAAATTTGCACTGTGAGATATCCTATCATTTGTAGCTGTAGTACACACACACTTTCAAGGAGATCATTAATAAAGGATTACTAATTAAAAAGTACCTTATTAACAAAAGGATTATTAAGTTAACCTCATCAAATCAAAATCAAAACCAAAACCAAAAAATAGGCCAAAATTGGAAATAAAACCAAGTCCAAGCGTAAGCATCGACACTAGCCCAGGCTAGTAATTATGAAAAATCCAAGCAATTCAATAGCATTAAAAATGTTTTTATAAATGGAGTAACCAAATCATATCATAGTCAAATGGTGAAAACATTATCTACTCAACTAATGCCATAAAAGTAGATTACTCCTCATTAGTAACCCATTCACCAAGCACAACCTAGGCCAACTCAAAAAACACAACAACCATTACCTTTGCAAACCCCTCCTCTAAGGAAAAATGTGCCTACATGTCAAGTATTAAAAGACCTTAAAGAAACCATTGAATCCATGTAAGCTAATCATCACTAATGAAATTAGTTGGCCAATTCTAAAGCATTATCTTGAGGGTATTCCTTATCTAGAGTTGTATAGAGAAAATGAGTTCTATGAATACCATCATGTTCATGGACATAATCTACACCATTGTGTGTAGATCAAACACCTCATTAAAAATGTGTTGTAAAATGGGGAGATTAAATTGGTTAATAGAGCATACACATCTAATAAAACCCTAAGTATCTATTAAAACCCTTTTATACAACATAATAATAACCAATAATAGTAATAACAAAGGCAAAAATAATATCAATAATAGTATAAACAGTCAATAAACAACAATAATACCATTAGAAATAATAATGTCAACTAAATGGATGGAAGCATGGCTAGAATTATTTTAATACCCAACAAACTTACCATGTACTTTCACATTACTACAACAAAATTTTAGGTCATATTGTAGGAGGTTGCATTTAAATCATAATCATTAATGCAAGACCAATGTTAATATAACATGACCATTGCTAAACAATTCCAATCAATCCACTTATGCCAGTAATCCTTCCTTGATCTAGGACCACATACAAGTATACCAAAAACCAGGAATTATTATTTTGGGACCCTATATAAATAGCTTGTCATTGATGTATAACCCAAAACAAGTGCACTAGAAATCAAGACTTATCCTATCTAACCCCCCATCATCATCATTTTTTAGAAACAATGGTCTTATATCTAATCTTTATTGTGAAATCATAACTCAATAGTCAAAGATTACCATTCCTAGACTACAACCCCCTACCACCACACCCATTCAACCCATCGTTATAGCTAGTAACAAGCCATATACCACTATTAAGGAAAAGATGTTTGATATTGTGGAACAACTTTAGAAAATGCCTGCACAAATCTCCATTTTGTATTTGATTGTGTATGTATACTATTCACAAGAACATCCTGACCAAGTTTAAGGCTAATCTCAAGTTCCAAATGATATAAGCATAGATAAATTTCAAGCTTTGGTTGGACATCTAGCCCCATGCCAATAATTAAACTTTAACGAAAGTGACATGTCATCCCTTATGCCTCTCAATAAAAATCCATTGTACATTGAAGTTGTTATAACATAGAACAAATTGAAATATGTCCTCATAGATAATGGGTTGGGCCTAAATATTATGTCTCTAAAGCTCATAACATAGAACAAATTGAAATATGTCCTCATAGATAATGGGTTGGGCCTAAATATTATGTCTCTAAAGCTCATTAAGAATCTTAGATACACAATAGTTAATCTATAGTCAGAAATGATACTATCAAGGCCTAAAATAATGAATAACAAGAATCATAAGGCACCATGAACTTGCTAGTTATCATTGGGCCTTTGAACCACAATACACTTTGCCATGTGTTAGACCTAGACTATCTTATAATTTGCTCATGGGTAGACCTTGGATACATGAAATTCATGAAATCCCTTCAACATTGAAATAGTGTCTCAAGTTATCTCATTCAAGTATGGAGGTCACAATAAATGGAGATTTTTAGCCCTATAAACATTGTAAATAATTAGAAGCTGAGTATGAAATTATAACTACCACTTTGGCCTAAATTTGGTTCCTAAAAAGGATAAAGGAAATGAAATACTTGTTGATATACCAGAGGCCAAATACATAGACCTAAATAGTTTTGATTCATCTTCCCATATGCCAAATCCTAAAATGTCTAATCATTTTACCATCTCAACAAATGGCCCAGGAGATTATTTGATTCATGACACATTTCACATTGCTAAGATTTCACAAAACCCTGAGTCCTATGGAAAAACTAAATCCAAGCCATTCTGTATGGAGTGGTAATGAAAGGGAAAGGATAATATCTGTAGTCCATCTCTTATCATTTTCACATCGACCACTAGCCAAGAATATTACCCAATTACAAAGGATGAATCTTGGTTTCACAATGACAAGTTTTCTGATTGCTACAAAAATGCCAAATACCCCATTCCTAACAAGATCATGGAGAATCAAACATATGAAGGTGGATGATCTAGGCCAAATCATAAAGGAACTCTTGATCCAATATTTATAACTTGGTATAAAATAACCTATGATCTTAGATTTAAATTGTTTAAGGGTGACCCCATGTATATTATTCATGCTCTAACACCAACTAGTGATGATGATGCTAGAAGCAAAGTAGATTATGATCATAACACTTATGAAGACCTTGCCAATACTAATTTTTTTGACACCCATGCCATTTGTACCATTACCCTACTTATTTGAAATAACATTATTCCTCTATATTACCATCAACTTATAGCCTAGGACCAATAAGAATCCACAGTGCCTATAGATGAGTTTGAGAATGATGAGGCCTTTTACAATTTTTTAGGCCTAAGAGACAATGTTTTGGTGGGAGACTACAAACAAGGATTTTAAATCAAACTGAATCCTACAACCTATTTTGGAGAATGGGTGAACACCCTTAGCCATAAAAAATTAAATAAAACATTGAGGTCCCAAAGTGAAACCTCTTTGAGGTGTTTTTAGACTAGGGTAAAAGTAAACCTATTTCATGCACCATTAGATGAGGGTTTTCACCTTTCCTTAAATGAATATCAGGAGACCATGAATGATGAACTTACTTTTGGGTTTGAGTTTAGTTTTGAAGAACAACTTGACTTTGATTGAATTACTCAATAATTTCCAACAATGTTTTATAACATGGCCATCCCTACCATTAGGAGATTCTAATTTGTCTTGTTTATGTGAACTTAAAGAATTAGTCCAAATAAGGTAATTTATAGTTATAGTCCAATTCAAATCATTTCCAACCATTCTAGAATATGGATCAACTCCCTTATAAAATACACTATGAAAGTGAACATCAGGACTCTAGATGACCTAAAATGGATCAAATTAGGCACATCCTTCATAGAGGAGGAACATGAAAACAACCCTTTTTAGGGAATTTGTTGACATATTTGATTGGGTCTATTTAGACATCCCAAGTTTTGACCCCACATTAGTTGTACACCACCTCATTATACATCTTGATGCTAAACTAGTGAATCAAAAATTACACAAATTGCATCCTTGCATTATTGTATTAATAAATAAAGAGTTGGTAAAACTCTTAGAAGTGAGATGTATTCGATTGATTGACTACTCAGATTGGAACTTGAATGTTGTGCCAGTTAAAAAGAATCCATAAGGAATCAAAATCTGCACTAATTTTAGAGATATCAACAATGCCTACTCCAAGGATGAATTTACTCTACCAAACATTGACATAATAGTTGAATCCAAAACATGGTATGAAATGCTTTCACTTATGGATGGATTTTTAGGATTCAACTAGATCTAGATAGCCCCAAAAGATAAACATAAGACAATTTTCACCACTCCATGGGGAAAATTTTGTTATTATGTTATGTTGTTTGGTCTTAAAAATGTTAGGGCCACATACCAAATAGCCATGACCATCATATTTCATGATATGATACATGACATTATTGAAGACTATGTCTATGACATATCGGGTAAATTAAAGGCCTATGCTAATCATCCAACCACACTATGGAAAATATTTTAGAGGTTGCATGAATACAAAGTTAAGCTCAATTTTAATAAGTGTGTCTCACTAAGGCATTGAAGTTGATCTTGTCAAAGAACAAACCATTACCGAAATGCCACCACCTTCTAATTTGAAGCATCTCAATAGTTTACAAGGCAAGAACCACTCTATCAGACACTTAATTTATAAGTTACTTGACAAATGCCATCTATTTACACACTTATTGAATAAAGGTGTTACATTTCATTGGGATGAAGAATGCTAGAAATATTTTTAGCACTTGAAGGATTATCTTGCCAATCCACCTATTTTATTACCACTTTTTTGTAAATCCATTCCTAATATACCTATTTGTAACCAAGAAAGCCTTGGGAGGAAATTATAACTTAGTATGATGACAATGGAAAATAAAATTTTGTGTACTGTATAATTAGTGCTTTGGTAGCATATGAACACAAATATACACCTATTAAAAAATCTTATCTAGCTATGGTCTTCGTAACCCATAAATTATGGCATTACATGTTAAACAACAAGACCATAGTTATTTTCAAAGTATATCCGCTCAAGTATATATTATCCAAGATATATTTTCAAGGCCACATGGCTAAATGGATCATGATTTTGAGTGAGTTTAATATAAAATACATCACCAAAAATATATAAAGGGACAAGTACTTGTAGATCAACATGTTGAAGCTCCCCTTTTAGATACATAACCATTAACCTTTCAATTCCTAGACAAGTCCATTATGACCATCATTGAAACAACTCTTAAAGAGAAACACTATAAGTTTTAATTTGATGGATCATTAACCTCACATGGATCAAGGGAAGGCCTATTATTTATTATACCATAGGAGGATCTTATCACTAGATCATTCCATATCATCTTCTTTGTATTAAAGACATGGCCAAATATGAATCACTCATAGTAGGGATTCATGAAATAGTATAATGAAATATTCAACATCTCAAGGTTTATGGTGATTCTTAGTTAATCATCAATTAGATTACAAACCAATTTTATACCAAAGATGATAAGTTGGTGCCATACAAGGCAATGATTGATGTTTTCACATAATAGATTGTTGGCATACAATTTTAACACATACCATCTCATCTACCACTATGGTATCCCATCTGACATTATATCTAATAATGGTAGATCATTTAAGAATAATGATGCCAAGATGGTTTGTGCTAAGTAAAAAATTACTCAACATTTTTCTATTTTATATTACCCACAAGGTAATGTCCAAGTAGAAGCATCCAATAAAACCATTATTAACATCCTTAAAAATATTTTCAATGATGTTGGCTGCAAGTGGCACCTCTAAATCTTTCATGCCCTCTGAGCCTACTACACTAATTACCATACCCCAAAAAGAGCCACTTCATATTCCCTAGTTTATGGAAATAAGGCCATTCTTCATATTAAGGTCAAGTTACCTTCTTTATGTATCTCACTAGAACATGTCTTGGATGATGAAGACTATAGATTTGCTTACCTATAAGAGCTAGAATAACTTGATGAAAAAATCATGGCCATTATCAACAACCTTCAAGCATATCAAAATAGGCTCTATGGCCACTATAAATAGTGGGTCAAACATAGAGAGTTTGAGCTTGGTGATCTTGTTCTCAAAGAAAACCAAAAGAATTTTCTCAAAGAAAACCAAAAGAACACCATGGCCGAGAAAAAGAAGGGAAAGTTAAAACCCAATTGGATAGGCCCTTATATCATTATTGAAAATTATGGATTTGGAGCATATAAGTTCAATAAACCATATGGAAATGAACTTGATGAGATGATGAACATTATACACCTCAAGCATTACTTCACTTGAGAGACCTAAAGTGTTGTCTATAAGGCATGTTTTCATTATACCATAATATCATCTTATTTTTACCATAAACTATACTATTCTATCATATCTTTTCCTTTTGACCATATTGTTTTTACCCCTACCCAAACACTTTAACCTTAGTTCTATTCCATTGGTTTTATAGGCACCTTCAATGATAGGATTCAAATCAAGTTTTAGCAATTGATTCAATATTCTAGACAAAGGCCATATTTTAGACTCATAAGAAAATGGTTTGGTAATTTCATCCTTCATTTATTTTTTTGTTTCATTCCAAGTATTCTTAATTATAACCACCTTTGGGAAAATTAGTGTCTCATGTTGTGCTACTAATTATAATTGCCTTTGGGAAAATTAGTATCATTGACTTATGTCATTATTTCATAATTATAACTGCTTATGGGAAAATTAGGAACAATACCTTTATCATGCCTTGAAGTCCCACCTTTCCCTATGTCATACTGTGCTAATTGCCTAATTTGAGAACTTGTTTCTACCTAGTCAGATTTTCAACTCTAAGGTAGAACTATGTAAGCAACGCTCGATTCCTGTTGAGGTTAGCTTAGTCACCCTTTTTCATGATCTCACCATTTTGTGATCAATTTCAAGTTTGAATTTTCTCTCCATTTTTCAATTTGGACCATTTATTATCTCATCGTCCTTGATCAAGTTGAGATATAAAAGATTACAAAAACATTTATAAAATCTCTAGACAAATCCTAAAATTCACCAAATTAACCACTTCTTTGCCTTAAGGATTATGGGACCCTTGAATAATTCACAATAAACCACTTGTCCTTTAGTTTCCCCATCCTTGTTGGCCCCTAAGCCTTATGTTCTCACTATTTTATAAGTTCATATTATTATGCATTATGTATTCAACTTTGATACATTAATGACTACTAGACTTCATATCACTCTCTCTCCATTTTTCAAGACCATTCCCATATTTCCTCTATCCCTTAAATCATTTTTTTTCTCAATCACCACTTTTTTACATCCCATATCCTAAGAGAGCTACATTTGGCCTAAATTTTATGTTGGACCTTGTGTCCAAAGAAATATGTAGGTAACATCCACTTGCCTAGTGCATCTAGAGTTATCTCAGCTACCTCCTTCCTTTTCTTCTATTTCTCCATTTTGTTTGTTTCATTGTCTCCTATACCCTAGGGGAAATATTCATCATATTATTTGTTCTTTGTTTGTGCTAACATTGTGATTAACCATTATTTGTGTATGTTTCCTATTGTTTTGTTTGTTTTTTTCATTTTTTATTTCTTAGTGTTTTGTCTTCATGTTTGTTTATTTGTTTAAATATTTATTTTATTTCATTTTTGTGCCTTGATTCAATCTATGTGCATTCGTTGGGTGATTCTTTGTGCATTATTCCTAAATCCATCCATATTCATATGTCAACATTATCATCATGGTCTTTATCATTGGTGCATTTTTTTCAATTATTTATTAGATCATGTGTTAGTCTTTATGCATATTTTGACTAAGTTAGCATTGTGTTTTATATCATGATGCATACCATCATGTACTACAATAAAAAAAAGCTCAGGAAATCTTGCAAGCAATGTAGTCATGGTACTTCTCCTTAGCACCTCAAAAATTCTTGATCTATCCAAATCATTAGCCAAATATAGAGTAGTTAAATCATGAATTAATTTTAATAGTTTATAGTTAGGACATGGATATTCATACTAGTAGGTTTCCTAAATTCATATTTCTCCTTTTTAATAGCTTACTCTTACTCTATGAGTATAGATTCAATACATAAGCCACCTTAGCCAATTTTTCATATTATTACCATCAATCTACCAATGATTTTAACTTATTTTAGGTAAATAATTGTGTATCATCCCACCCATAGTACAAATGATTATAACCACCTATGGACAAATAATTATTTTCTCTTTTAATTATTATAACCACCTTTGGCAAATCATTCTCTTGTTACCCTTATCCTTTGGTTAATGATTATAACCATCTATGGGAAAATCATTATAACCATGCTCTACTAATAATTATAACCACCTTTGGATAAATCATCTTTTTTATCTTCCCACCTAGGAATCTCACTATGCCATTGGTTATAACTGACTATGGGCAAATCAATCTTTTATAACCTTTTTAACTTTTAATCCCATCCTTATTTTGAGGGATCGATCCCTTACCTTATTTTTCTAACTACTCCCTCAAGGGGGCATCCAGAGCTCATCCATTACCATTAGAACATTAGGCATATATGACCTTTTCATTCTTTGAGAAGACATTATTCTATCTATAGATTGAAACACCTTCCCAAGTAGGGGTAAATTATAAACATCCAAATTTGGCCATAACTAGTTCTTGACCAAACTTCAAATTGATTCATAAAAACCACTGCAAATCAAGCCTAAAAATCATTAAGCATCCTAAATTTTATTGTGCATCATTCATAAATACTTAGAATTATGTTGAGGCATCCCTATTTGGAATACTAGCCTACATTCAATAAAAACCTCTCACATATTCATCCCTAATTACCTTGTAACATAACAACTATCAATTTAACTTATAGGCCCATTAAGTGGGAAACTTGATCTATCAGGAATCTAGAACAACAAACATGCTCTGGCTCCAAATCTTGAAAGAGCAGAATTAAAAAAGTTTAATCAAAATCAATTATCTAATTAAACAAGATTACAATGCTTAGTTAAATTATCCATTTGTAATTAATGAATATCTAAAAATAGAAATTCTAAATATCAACTCCCTTTTCATCATTACCTTTATGAGTTGTCAAGACCTCACACACACACTTGCATATCTCTTCCAAAATATCAAAATATCTAATTTGAGATCCATGCCTAGTAATTAAAAATCATAATTACATGACAAATTTTAACTCAACTGGAGTTAGTATCAACTCACCTAGGGTTAGTTTGAACTTATTCCATATTTAAACTATCAACATTAACTCATCTTGGGTGAGATTTAATTCTTGAGGCTATAAATACAAGGCCATAGCAACCTCTTTATTTTTAAGCTTAGATATTGTATATACCTTATTATTTAGGATTTAGATCCATGAGCCTCATACAATTAGTGTTACCATTCTCAAATCTTAAGCTAAGCAATCAAAGCCAAGGTTACAAAGAAAGGTGAAGCTCAAATCATGTGAAAGCTCCATTGATGAAGATTTCTTGATGCATAAGCTCCAGTAAGCCATTTAAAATCCTATTTGAAACTCCAAATAAGGTAAAAAGTAACAGGGGTATTATTTTATGTTTTAGCTTTGTCTTTTCATATTCATGCTTGTTACCTATGTTGTCCCTAGTGTCTAGGCTATAGGTGTTAGGTCCAAGTCACCACATGCTGGTTATTTTAGTGTGCCTATTTAAGTTTTATTTATTGTAATAGGACAATGCTAATCTCTCCTCTATTTTAATCCTTGTTCACAAGATGAATCATACAAATTACTCATCTTCAAATAAAACACTTTTGTATACAAAATGTTATATATAAAAATTGTAATTATGTAAAGTATGGTGTGATGACATGATAAGATATGTCATCATATAAATATTTGATCATTCACATATATATTAATATTCTCATAATACAAATAAATGGGAATGTTGAATGACATGTCAAGTACATTCAAGAATTATACATGTAGTAATAATTATTTTAGTAATAAGCATCACACCAAAGAAGTGTGATTGAAATCATAAAATCACACATAATAGAATAATTCATGATAAAAATCATGGAAGCACAAGCTACCATGTAAAAACCATGTAAATACTCAAACACAAAATATGAGAAAAAAAATTAATTCCAGAAGGAAATCATGACACACACATGCACTCAAGACATGACTTGATTTTGATCCAACACTTACCCTTGTCCTTGCCTCACCAAGTCCTTATGATTCTCCAAACTAGTACCCACAACACCTTGCCATGACATGGACTACAAGATCCTTGACACAACTGACACATGACATGACAATACAAAATCATTTTTAATAACACACAAATCAATATTCATGAGTGGTCAAACATAAAAAACATAATCATCAATCATGACATAATGTAATATATAATCAATAGTCACACCATATAACAATAATCATCAACATTAAACACACATATGAAAACAAATAATTCTAGTCTACACAATAAAATCATGTCATCATCACATATAATAAATTAAAATATACATATGTAATAGTACCCTAAATAGTATATATAAGATCAATCCATGTAAAAAAAATCTAAGTATATTAGTATGATCAATGCAATGGTCATATAAATATAAAACTTGTAAAGTGTACCAATATTCCCCTAGTGTAAGAATATCACCAATGTAGAAAGGTATACATAAGTATTCTCAAATGGAATGCCCCACATATGTATGTTAATGTATCACATGAAACCTATATATATTTCATCTCAATCATGTACAAAATGTTATATATAAAAATTGTAATTATGTAAAGTATGGTGTGATGACATGATAAGATATGTCATCATATAAATATTTGATCATTGTAATACAAATGAAAATCACATGCATAAAAAATGGATATGTAATATAACATTTATATATGATAAATAGTTTCAATCAATCATGTCACTAAAACAAATGTTAGGTATAGGTCTTGATTTTATATATATCTATATGTATATGTATGTAAAAATCATGGAAACAAGCTCAAAAACCATGTAAATATCAAACACATGAAAAAAAAATTATATCATACATCAAGACATACATACATACATATGACATGGATATATATTCAAAAGATTCAAAATCAAGACCTATACCTAACATTTGTTTTAGTGACATGATTGATTGAAAATATTTATCATATATAAATGTTATATTACATATCCATTTTTTATGCATGGTCATATAAATATAAAACTTGATTTTCATGATATACATGATTGAGATGTAATGTATATAGGTATATCATGAAAATTCATGTGATACATGGACATACATATGTGGGGTCATTCGAATTTATAATTAGGGATACCTTTCTACATTGGTGAAATGCTTACACTAGGGGAATATTGGTATACTTTACAAGTTTTATATTTATATGACCATTTCATTGATACATACATACATGTGATACATGGACATACAATATGTGGGCCATACATACATGCATAGGGATACCTTTCTACATTGGTGAAATGCTTACACTAGGGGAATATTGGTATACTTTACAAGTTTTATATTTATATACATGATACATACATACATACATACATACATGCATGCATACATACATACATATTTAATTTTTAATTTTTTTGTATTTTTATATTTCGATGCTCATGTGTAGATCTTAGATATATTCATGTAAAGTAGAATGTCACATGGAATGGGGGAAGAGTAACATATGTATCATTATCCAAATCATATAATTGATCATGTATTTTAAAATATCTATTTGATTTACTATTTTTTGAAAATTAGATGTTTAATTCTTAAATAATAAATGGGTTTGAGTAGATAAAAATATTAAATAATATACAATAAATTAAGCCACTAATATATTTAAACAAGTTGTATTTTTTCCTTTTTAAAAAATAGTAAGGAGTGAGAGAAAATATGACTTAGATTATTTTGGGTTGTTATGGCCAAGATAGAGTCTGATACTAGAAGAACAGGACTAGGACACTATCAAAAATTGAGATCTAGAATTCATTTCTTGATTGGATAGGATCGTTAAAAATAAGACACCCTACTATTTGGTGTTGTAGTCTTGGTCTTGCCACTGTTGTCTAAACTACTCATAGAGATATGATTTTTCTAGGTTTTGTTTGTAGCATCTATGTGAGCCTGTGTACTAAATTTTAGATCCTTATTGTCAATAGAACTATCTATAGATTTGATTAATCATGTGATGTGTCTTTTATACAATTAAATATAACTTTGGAAAATAGGAAAAAGGGGTTAGTGTGTAAAGTATATGCTAGATGCACTTCACACCCCATGTGTGGGTATGTTGCCTACATACCAATACTCTAAGGAGGGATCAATCTATATGTAGTTCTCCCATTGAAGTTTTTGGTGTAATAGTGTGATGAAAATTCAAGTAAATGTGAAACCAGGTGTACTTGGAATGACTAGGGACTAGTGTAAAGGTTTGAATAAGCTTGAACTACTACTAGATCATTATATGTAGAGAATAGGAAAGAGTGCTTGCATAGTCTTACTTATGTTCTTGATTCTCTCTTATAAATGAGTTCCAACTCTTGTAAATGGAATTTTACATGGGATTTAATGATCATAGGTTAAATTAATTCATGTTATACCAAAATAAATTAGGATAAGAATTTGAGAAAATATGACCATTAGGACCAAACGTACACTTGGACAACAACATTTAAAACTAGACACCCTTGATTTCATCACTCTTATCCAACTTGGGCACTATTGTTAAAATGGAATGAGACCTAAGGGGATATATCTAGGCCTAAGAGAGCTACCTGGGTTTGTAAGGGTTAATCCTAGAAGGTTGTGGATGACTGGGAATTAGTGAAAGAAAAGCCTAAAAGGGTTTTGCAAGAAAGTAGGACCTATGGATTGGGTGTCATTAGCCATACTAAAGTAACCAAATTTTTCATAATATATAACTGCACCATTATCATTGTCATAGTATAGAAGATGATGTATACATTCTATAAATTTAGAATCCATAGTAACTTATGAGCTGATTTGTATGCTTGAAGATGGATGTATGGGTTTTCATTTTATAACACATAAAGCATCTTGTATAACTAACTTTGGATGTATAATAATTGGTAACCTCTACTATAATAGACATATAATGTAATGGGAATTATAGAATTAGTGTTTTAGGATGATAAAATACCTATTTCTAAACTACATTAATCTAAAGAACCTATACAATTTATATAATAAGATATAATGGAGGTAGTAGGGAAAATATCTCTGATTGGATAGGATACTCATATTGAATATCTAGAAGTATAACCACTCAATTGTAATTAATATATTTCAAACTTTTATGTACTAAATATGGTACTCATGTATCTTATGTATCCATGGACATAATGGGATCATGTTAAATGACTTAGTGTTGGGAAAAACTAAGAACCAAATAAAACTACCTAGAGGGCCTATAAAAAGAGGTAACAAAATAACATATATCATACAACTAATATGATGATGTTATTTATGTGTACTAAGGCTAGTAAATGTTAGCCAAATTTTGGCTACCACATACCAATTTAACAAAAAACTTATCTTATCAAGCCTTCACTTTGGTTTTCAAGATTGAAAATCCTTCATAAGGCATGGTTAACAATTTTCAAGGTACTTTTGACAAGTTTAAGGTAAGTGTCTTCCTAACATTATGCTTGTCTAGTCAGAGTATAACTTGATCAAAGGGGTTTAAAGAGGGTCCAAGGTTGAGATATCTTTGTCATGTCATGTAGTTCAATTAAAATTCATTTAATGTCCCCCATGGTCCATACAAGTGCATTAAATAGAATTAAATATCTATTTATAATGTTTAAACCCATTTTGAAATGTTTATTTGATCATTTGTAATGTTTAAGGATGGAAAGTGGTAATAAATTGGTAGGTTTATAGAGGAATGGAGTGGTTAACACATTAAACCATGTCCATAAAGGTGTGTGGAAACTCAGGGAACACTTGTTGATTCAACTCAGTTAGTTTCTATGCATAATATGATAGTTCCCAATAAAAAAGGAGAGGTTTTCAAGAAGTCTGTGCAAGTTGTAGAGTAAATATCGCTTATAGATAGTAATATATCTTCCTCCAGCTTATACAGGTCTAAATACATGGATTTTAGGAGGTTTGAAACTTAAACAAAGAAAAAACCTATTCATTCTTCCTATTGCTCTCCTTGGTAGCTCAAAAAGGTAGTTTAATTTTTATTTGGAATAAGTAGGAGAGAGAAAGTTGTAAAATAAGATCTTAGCCATAGGAAGGGACCCTAATTCCCTTCTAATTTGTGTCATTGGTATCCTAGTTAACCCCCTTAACTTTATGAACAATTTTTAAGAAGTTAGGGGCAAAAAATGAACTTTAATCCCCACCTAGATTAGTTTTCCTCCTGTATGGAGTTTTGAGGCCAGATCAATGAATAAAAATGACTAAGGATGGTCTATTTAACATCATTCTAACCTTGAAATATTATTTGTTTCAATGTCTCTTCATGATCATTCTTGGTGCAGGGTCAAATGGCTTGGTTTTGGTAGCTTAAACATGATAGTCATTTGTGCAGGGAGTTTGAAGTTATCTTATGCATGAAATGAATGAAATAAACTTCTTTGTATTAAGTTTAAGGTCTTAAATATATCTCATGATCCTCTAAATAATAAATAGTTGATAAGTTTCAAGATAAGAGGTTACAATTCCTCCTTAAGAGCCCTCTAAAAAACTACTGTGAGCCTATAGGTCTACAGACTTGTAAGTCACCATCAACATCAAAATTTGTCTTGGTAACCTTAGTTTCATCCTATTAATAATTAATGAGGTATATTTAAGTATATTAAAACATATTTTCACCTCACACTTTATTCCACCTTGAAACCCAAATGGATGGTATACTTGGGTAAGACTATGTAAGTCCAAAAAAGATCATATCAAGTCTAAATCCTCAAGAAGACCACTAACAATCTCAATACACCCTCAATCAGTGAAAAACAAGCTTAAATCATTCCCACTTGTGTGTATGTGGTAATTATATCCAAGTCAAATGTTTTTCAAGTCAAGGTTACAAAATCTAGGTTAGAGGTGAGACTTTCATGTCAAAGGAAAGTGTGCAAACCAAAAGGAGTTTGTCATTAGTGATAGGCTCTCACCAAATATTCAACATTAAAAAAGATAGTAAAATGAATAACTAAAGTTTTAAAAGACTTGATAAAGTTACATATGAACTTAAAACTCTTATACAGTTCCCTATAGATCATATAAAGTCCCCAAATAGAAATCTACACCTACATTTCCACTCATGACAATGTCAAAGTGGACTACTTAGAACCTCAAGAAGATTGTGTATGGCTTGATAAATTCATGAGATTAAAGAGATGAATTTAATTCATGGATTTAATCCCAAATAATGTGAAGGATATTGCTACAATGTTAAGAGGTGATTAAGTAATCTTAATTGAATGTGGAAAGGGCAGAAAGTTGAGTTATGCCTAGAAGCCTAAATCACCATCTACATGTCTAATTGTATGAAGATAAAGAAACCCATGGGATTAATGTGTATTTAGACTTAAATAATTCAATATGAGACAAATAAAGGTTATCTTCCCTTGTACAAACTTAGATCCAATTGTATAAATAGTCTCAAAGCCTAATATTCAAGAAGGTCAATTGTGCACCTACACTTTGCTAGTAGACAACATATAAATGAGAACTCATTAAAGTTGGTATGGTAAATGATAAAATGTTTACAATTTGTTGATAAATGTGAAAACATATTCATCACTTTCCAAGGGTAATTAGGGTATAAAAATAGCTATTAAATACTATAAACCTCAAAGGTATAATCATAGACCTAAAAGATCTTTTGTAGGCCTGCCATGAATGAAATGAGAGAACAATGTCTCAAGTGTGTTGGGTAGGTTAATGAGGCATGAAATAGTTCCTACAATATATGTTTTTATAATTCAAGTGCTTTGAGGCCTTATAAAATATCTTAAGAAATAATGAACATATGGTTAAGGACTAAAATACACCTATAGGCCTAAAACCCTTAGTAGGTCTACTACACGCAAAAAAGGTCAATTCTTGGTCATAATGAAACATCAAAATGGAGAAAAAACAAAATACATACATTTTTAAGGCCTTTGAAACCCAAAAACACTTGTCTCATTCTTACACATAGTTAATTAGCCTAAGAGGTCATCTTTGGATACTTAGAACTCCTTAAAGGAGTTTCATGGTGGTAGATGATAATTAGATATGGTTAATGGGGTCCCCTACTCTGATACCCTTTTATTGGTTTATTTATTCACCCCCATAGCTCTACAAAAAAATCAAGAATGGAGGTCTCTCTAAACCTATATTTGCCTTATGAAGGAGCCCGAGGAGCATTTTGTTTTGATCAAAATTATACTAAGAATTTTCATGATAGATCAATATCATAGGGAATATTATTTAGGTTTCCCTACTTACATCTTCTATATTTTTTCTTGGATTAGATCCATATATTTTACGAACCATCATTAAGATGGTAGACACCTAAAACCCTTTTTAAACCTCTTTAGAAGACCTGATGAGAGAGAAAATGAGTTAAATTACTTCACATTAATTATTTTGGATTAAAAATTTACAAAATGATATTCATATATCTCATGGTCACTTGAGAAACACACTCGATGGCATGTGTGAAGTCAAAATAGTATAGAAATGGGCTTAAAAGTTACAGACCTTTGTGTAAGGATTTAAATGTATGAAAGCATCAATATCAATTGAAAAAAACTATGGAGCATGGGTATAAGTATTAAATTATTATAAAGTTCATGCTATAGTTATACATAATGATTTAACAAGTTCTAAGTTCTCAAGACAAGCTAATATGACTAGTGCCCTCTTATTGACATGAGAGAAGCCTAACTACAGACCTATCCAGTACTCTTGGAGAGATCCCATTTAATATATTCATTTTTATTATGATGGTATAGGACTTAAAAAACCATCATAAATAATTGAAACCTATGAATATCTTGAAAAAACACTCTAGTTACCTGTCAGGCTTGAGCATGCATATAAACTAGGGGTTTGGCCATTTCTTGGTTCACTCATCTATACAAGGTCTCATATCCTCAAATTTTTCATAGAACATGATTAGGTGGTATTTAAAGTGAATCAAAAAATCTATTAATATTTTGCATGTGTGATGGATGTTTATGGCTAAATCTTATTTTTTTAGGCTTAGAGACATAATCGAAGGCTAATGCAAATAAGAAAAGGGTGGATCAAATACACTTGCACATGATATTTTACATAGAGTAGTAAAATCCAAATGGGTACTCAAATATATATATATTTTTCTAGTAACATCTATAGAAGTTTATATAAAAAGAGCTTTATGTGTTTTGAGGGTTACAAGGGCATGAAGATGAGTAAGAGCCTTGCGTGTGAAATGGAGTGATATAGAGTGTATGAGGTACTAAAGTGGGTTGATAAAAGTTTTTTAAGTTAGATAAAGATGAATCATGGAGAAGGATTACAGTAATGAAGTTAAAAACAATATTTGAGGCATTTGAGCCAAAGAGAGCTAGTGAAGATTGTGATCATTTGAGGACAAAAGAGGAAGTTTAATTTTTTTTAGAAGAATGGTGTAAAATATCCTTAACAATGACACATGTTAGTTAATCAATTTATAACTATCCTTGTAAATGTAAAGGTGTAGCCTCAAAAGGAAGGAGTTAGATTCAAGAACACAAGATTGCCTCAATAACCTCCTATGCCAATATGCACAAGGAATCTCATAAGTAATTTGTCATGAGAGTTAAATAAACAATTTGACAACACATACTCCAAGTATTAATGTCCATTTTACTCTATTTTTTAACTATTCTAATGATGAATTATAATTATGGACTACCTATGTCAAATTTTCTCTTTCCTCCTCTCTCTTCTTACTATAAAACAAGCCTTGAATGGCTAAGAATGCATCCTCACATTGGTTATGGCAAAGCCCTACCAAAATTAAGTCTTATATTTGTCTATTGGAAACAACTATATATATATATATCTTAATCTTGCATATAGTGATTTGGAATGGGTTGTTTTGATGAATGTTTAGTGATAATAAGTGTGCTTCCTTGCATTTTTCCTTCTTATTCATACCTCTATGTAAGTTTATCTCCTTTCATAGGTCATAAAAATTGTTATACATGGTTTTATTAGTTAGATAATTTATAATTAATTATTTTTTTCTATTTATTACCTATTTTCTAATCATCTTAAGTTCTTGAAACCTTTATAACTTTCATATTAAAGAACTAATGTGATAAGGACTGTTTTGAAATGGTATAATCAGATTGTAACTTAATATTTCATAGTGTATTCTCAAACAAGCTAAGGAATTTATGTTCGGTGCATCACCTCCAAATTTATTTTTAGTTTTAACTTTCATATTTCCATTTTCCAAGCCAAACAATTAGTATCATTGTTAGTGTAGGTGTAGTACTTGAGAGCTAGTGCAAATCTAGAGGTTTGGTCCACTTAGAGGTCACCCACAACCTAGGACCAATCCCATTGCATAGATCAATTGAGAGGGATTGAAGACACCCTCTCAATGTTAAAAATTTAAAATGTAATATTTTTAGCATGCTTGGTGTACCTAATTAGAAAGAGGTTGTCTAAGATTTATGTTTATGTTGGCAAAAGTGTAGTTATAACAACCTTATTCGTATAGCATCTAATGACTCTAACAAGTTCTAAACTCTTGGTTTCTAAATATTAAGCAATTTTTCATACCAAAGGTGACTAAAAGATCAAAATTGAAAGGTATCCCATTTGAATTTGTTGAATTGCCTTTATATTTAGTCAAAAGAAAGAGGCTCCCTTATACTTTCCCTTATACCAAGTCACTTAGAAGAAAGCTTTATATCCCATTTTATCCAAGTCTTCATAAGGCTGATATTATGGATATAAATCTTCCCTTTGTTTCTTTAAATGGTGTTTATCCATTAAAAACTGCATAATATGATGACATACTAGTGGTTTCCCTCAAAAGTGTCCCTTATTTTAATGGAGAAACTACTCTTACTCTTATTAAGCACATTAGGGACATGGTAAATTTGTGCAACATGTATAATATATTAAAAGAAAACTTATCCATTATGTTATTAGAAATTAGTTTTAAAGGAAAGGATTTAGATTGGTATAAAACTTTATCCCCTAATTCCATTGATTCATGGAAAGACTTGGGAGAGCAATTGAGTTAGAGATTTGAAGAAAGAGTGATCATTTATCCTTGGCTGAGCAATTGACCACCATAAAGAGATCCCCTCAATAATTAATGCAAGATTTAAATTCTAGGTTATAAAATACATGGGATAGGATCCCAAATCTTATAATGACCACTCCTAATTATGCATTCCTATATTATGTTAAGGCTTTAAATAGTGATATAGCTATTATGATTCAATCTATGGGTGGGAATACTTTTACCAGATGTAATTGTTAGTATAACTAAGAAAATTTTTATATAAGATGGATAAATTTATCCAAGGCCCACTATGCCACTTTTAGCTAACATTCAACCCCATACTCCAACTCTTGATCCCAATCCTACTATAATTGGTCATGACTTGGCTGACCCTAGTCAAGCAAGCAAACCAAATGAGGTGGAAGGGATACTTAAAAATATTGAAAAATAATTCATGGAAATGGAGAGGTAATAAAGTCAATTTTATAGGCCTTATCAAGCTCTAGACCAATCTCATCATCCCTATCTATCAAATATCACTAATGTTACATACACCATTTATAGCCCAAATGTTATCTCCACTTCAAGAGATTTAGTACCCACCCATAATTATCTAATTCAAGAGCAAGAATGGCCCTCTCAATAGAATCAATCTCATGAGTAATCTATCAATCAAGATGGAGTGTTTGATCAAGATTATGTAGCACAAGATAGAATAATATCTTCTCTAACACAAGTTGAATTTTCAAATTAGGTTATGGCTATTAGAGAGTAGGGTTAGTCAATTGCTACACTTTTAAAATTTTAAGAGGAGGATTGTTGTGTATTGAATCAGGTGGGAAACACAAGTAGGGTGGAGGATAGTACTATTGTAGCCTAAATTAGGTCTAAAAGGAGGGATGTTAAGGAATCACAAAAGAGTGGAAAAGGTTGAGTTATCTGTACTTATATGATTCAATGGATAAGAGAGCCTAATGTAGCTTCTAAAGCTCAAGAATCTCAAATAAATAAGAATGAGAAAACTACCTTTATACACCAAATCAAAAAGGAACAAAATGAAAATGAAAAAGATTCATGTAAGAATGCCTATATGGATACTTGTCTATTCCTAAGAAAAGGGATATGTTGCAATAGGAGCTATCTAAGATCATCTCAACATCAGGGAAAGAAAAAAAGGATATTGTTGTGTTCACAAACACATCTAAGCCTAGTGATTCACAATAAGGTAAAGTGAATAAGCATCATCCATTTTATGTTTCAATGATCATTAGTGACTGTTTGGTGCATAATTGTATGATAAATGGTGGGTCTAGTATCCTAGTTATGTTAAAAAAAATCATAAATGAGATAGGCCTCAAATATGATCCCAATACTAAAGGTGTGATAAAATTATATGGTTCATCCATTAATACAATTAGTGTTAACAAATATTTGAACTTAACTCTTCATGCTTGTCCTAACTTCTCCATTGCTCAAGATGTTATTGTTGTTGACTTGATACCATAATTTGACCATTACTTGTCAAGGGACTTCATGGAAAGAATTGGTGGTTATTTTCATTAGATTGGTACTAAATGTATTTTAGGATAAGATATGGATCAAAATTTACCATAAAATCAAGAACCTTTCTCAAGGTTTCACATTGATCCATACAAACCAAATGTCACCAATGTCAATTGTACTATCATTGATGAGGAAGATCACCCTAGTGACCAAGAGCCAATTTCTCCTCTTGAAGGCATTTTAGATCTCTTCCTTGATGAATGGGAGGTATAAAATCATGAGTTTGACCCATATAAAGGTGCTAAAGATGTTGGTCTTGGTGTTTTTTGTTTACATGAAGAAGGTATAGCCATACCCTCTCTCTCTCTAATCCTAATGATGATAGTAATGTTTTATGAAATTATTTTTTGATGGATCAAGAATCAAGAATGGTCCAGTAGGTAAGGGAAAGTAATAGTGTGAACCTTATGAATATTTTGAGGTTTTTAGCATCCAATTAGTTTAGGGAAGATAACCCATAAAATTAAAGGTACTATTAAGCCATTAGATGGTGTTTTAGTTTAGTTTATTTTCAACTAAGTTTTTTTATAAAAAAAGTTAAATATGAAGCTATTATACATGGGCTCAAATGTATTTTCCCTCTAATATGATAAGGAATAAAAAAAAGGAGTAAAGTAAGTACAAGCCATTGGGAGATAGTAAAGAAGTTATCCACAGGTATATGAGCAAGAGAAAATAGGTGCTTGATTGAGCGAAGGGAAAAGATACTACAGAAGGAAAGCATGGGGTTTTGACATACGAGAATGGTATCAACATTTGAATCCGTTAAAAGTTCTACGCCAATTTGCATTAACAGCAAGCTTTGGTCCTCAATGGAAGAAATGTAAATCATTTCATGAGTACTTACGAGATGAAAATGAGGGCCAGGAAGGTGAAGATGCAGTATTGACTCTACGGTCTAGCGTGGCAGTGGAAAATGCTATTACTATGATGCGAGGCAAAGGCTCAGGCCATTCACACAGATTTGGTATCGCTTGACGCCTGGTACAGTCGTATGCGGCCTTTCATGTCCTTTCCTTGGTGAGAGAAGGTAAGTAGATGACTAACGAAAATATTATGGAAACAAGAGTGCATGCTAAGTATAGTTCAAATACTTTCAATTAAAAGGGCAAAACCCATGTTATTTTGCATACAATAAAGGCAAACGTGAGTTCAAAATGTGAATAACAGATTTCAAGGGAAAAATGATAAGTGATTGGATAATCGATTCAAAACTATATCAAATCAAGCTATTTTGGTGTCAAAAGACTGATGAATCCCTATTTGCATTTAGACAAGTGTTTGTAATGGAACGAAGGTGCACCCAAATGTTCCATGTATGCTATTTACTCCAATATGTCCACATTCACTTTCATTCTGACCTATGATATTTCCATATTCTGCTCAACTCGAATTGAAGATTCTAGATGATGTTCGAAGCAATGCATGGGTGTCATTTGATGGTAAGAGATGACAACAACTCTCAAAAGGAGATTCCATCCACCCAAGCATGAGTGAGCATCCTCTTCCAACTGTAAACAAATCTGACAAAATAGGGGATTGGTTTATGAGTCTGGTTCGCTATTTGAACTAGAACGAGCGGTTGGAACAGAAGGCCCTCACACTTAGATTCTAGAAATCTGAGTGGTATTTATTCATCTCCTAGAGGTGCTGAAAGCTATTGTACAAGGAATTTATTCTATGCAGAGTTAAACACATAATTTTTGTATGTTGAAAATATGGAGAACCTAGATAAATAGTTAAGTCATGTTTGCACTATGATGACCATCGCATCAAATCACCAATATGAGGACCAAATTGTAAAATTATGGTCTAATAAGCTTCCTAAAGGGCTAGTTACTCTTAAGAATATATTCAATGAAAGTGACCAAATGAGAAGAGATAAAGTAAAAAAGTATAAAAAAGAAGAACATCATGAGAAAGTATCCATCTTCAAAGATAAACTCCTAAATCTTGGAAAGGTATGTACTCCATCTGAGAAGACTGATTTATTGAGTTATATAGATAATTTTTTGATGTCTTTGTTTGGGATTATAGTTATATCTGAGGTTTTGATCCCTAATTATAATATTGTATGGCAAATAAAAAGGCCCATCAATCCTAAAGTGGAGGTGCTAATGAGAAAAAATCTCATCAAGTTGATAGATTCAAGAATTATCTTTCCTATTAATCACTCTTCATGGGTTGAAAAATTTTTTCCTATGAGACATAAGAGTGGTGAGATCAGGTTATCCCTTTTTGATGGCATTTAGATTATAACCAAGTGTTGGTAAAATAAGAAGATCAATATAAGACAAACATCACTACTAAATGGGGCACATATGCCTAAAAGATAATTCAATTTGGGTTATCCAATGTAGGTTCCACATTCTAAATGTCTATGGATATGGCTTTCCAAGGTTTTATAAATGAAATATTACTAATATATCTTGATGACATAACCATTTTATCTAAAGAAGCTAGTGACCACTTAAATCATATAAGGATAATATTTGAAAGGTGAAGACAATATGGGGTTTCTCTAAATCTAAAGAAGTGTGTTTTTTTTTTCATGAGGGTAAACTACTTGTCCATATTGTTTCTAATTATGGGATTGTTATATACCTTGATAGGGTGAGTTTCATACTAGCTTTGTCATTGTCTAAACATAAGAAAGCTTTACAAAGTTTTATTGGGAAAATCAATTTTGTTAGGAGGTTCATACCTAGTTTTTCCAATATTTTGAGACCTATAACAACTATGTTAAAAAATCATAAAGATTTTTTTTGGACAAAAGAAGGGAAGGTTATTTTTGAAGCCATCAAACAAGTTAGTACTTAATAATCCACACTAATCAATCCTAGTTTATCCAAGGACTTATTCTTGTATGATTTTTATAACATTAAAACCATATATTCTATGTTAATTTATAAGAGATGTATTTGGCATTGTAATATGATCCTAGTACAACTGCAACTTCGTATTCTCCAAGTTGGAAACAATAAAAGGTAAGGTTCCTTCTAATAGGTGAGTGTCCTATGGGTCTAGATAAATCAAGAAAGAGATACTTTAGATTGCAAGCATAGACTTAGGCTAGGTATATTTATTGCATATGTCCTTATTTTATAAATTGAAGCCTTCTATTTTGATCATTTTCTTTAGATTATGAATCCATTTCCAAGTTTAAAATATGATTTTGGAATGTCATTTAAATGCTAAGTAAGATATTTCATTGGGTTGAAATTGAGGGTCTCATAGATGTCAAATACACCCTCGTAGGTGTTAATTGATGGTCATGTGGATGTCAAGTTTAAACCAGTGAAGTTTTGATTTTGTTGGACTTAAAGTTGATGATCACATAGGCATAAAGTTTGTCTTTTCAGATGTTTAGATGATGGTCATGTGAACATCAGTTTTAACTTCATTAAAATATTCAATGCCAAAAACAAAGATGACACTTGGCATTTTTGTGGGGTCTCCCAAGGTCTCGATGTTAATTCACCCCATTGGATCAAATGC
Source organism: Torreya grandis (assembly GCA_037957365.1). Lineage (NCBI taxonomy): Eukaryota > Viridiplantae > Streptophyta > Pinopsida > Cupressales > Taxaceae > Torreya > Torreya grandis. Next base: position 1,693,932 of record JARHVA010000347.1, read on the forward strand.
TGCAATAAAGTGACAGCCATAGGATCTTGATCTAAGGACTTGGTATTGATTTGAAATCATGTCAGGTAGGCCCTTATTGATTTTAATCCTCAGATGTGATGGTGCTATGTGTCCATATTTTGGGCTTCTTACATCTCTTTGACTTTTCAATTATGCTTCACTCCATCCAATCGAGTCCTAATGAGTAAGTGTGGGTTATTGAATTACCAAATATGCAAGTTATTTAAGCTAAAGTTTGGGTTATATTTCCATCATTAGATCAAATCCTATGATAAAATGACAATCATAGGATCTTGTAGAGTATGAGGAAGTTAGTTTTAGGAATATGGAGATAATAAAAACATAAGATTAAGGCATTAAGACTAAGGTCATGATTGTATTAATGAATAAATTAGGGATTTAGTGTTAAAGTCTTAGGGTAAGTTGGGGAATATAAAAGGACCTTGCATAATGACATTTAGTTAGGCCATAAGGAACTTAAAAAGGGGGAAATAATAAAGGGGGTCAAGTTTCTTAGTTAAGTTATGTTAAAAAACACAACTAAACCTAGGATATGCATTTTATATTCAAGTCTATAAATGAAATTTAAAATGGTTCTCACCAATTTGGTTCCCATATTTATTCAAATTTGAATCGAGGGTTTGCTAGGGTTTTGGAATGTAGAACCCATGGGGATGCATGCCATGGAACCTATAACTAATAGTCAAATAAACATCATTAGTAATGCTAGTCTAGATAGAGAAAATTAAAACCACATAAGCCTATCTCTTAACAAATTGGATGATATTCAAATTCTATAAAATGATGAAATATCCATATTTTATTCTAAGGTATTCTTAAGGGTTCCAATAAAAAATGGGGTATGTTGGTCCCAACAAATGATAACTCATGGGGAAAACATATCAATATGTTAGGACCTAGAGACTCCAATCAGACAAATAATTAGGCCATTCACTTTATTTTATCAATATCATCATCTAGACCAAGCCATAATTGAAACAAACGTTACACTTGTGGTTTCAAGGTTAAATACCAAGACATATATAGATTGTGTGTGTGTTTTGATTCCACTTACTATTTGCCATGGGGTTCAGAGAACAACTTATAGGTTTCATGTCCTCAACCACTTATACTAACTTATAGTATGCTAAAATGTTCTTCATGAACCATACTTTTAGGGAAGGCTTGGACATTCCTCTACTACCAATGAGGTATTTATATCCCTAAAAATTATGCCTTTAGATCCATTCATGGCCTTTCTCCACTACCATCCAGGTGTCTATAGCCTCGATGGAATTTACTAGAATCACCTATAATTTAAAGCTTTAGATTTTGCATTATATCCCATTTTTGTATTTTCTTAAATATTTTATGCTTCTAGCAAGGTTGGGAACCAAGATAACCAAGTTTTAAGATTTGTTCAAGTATTTGATCTTTGGAAAATCATCTATAGTTGAAACTCTTATCCCAGATAAGGATGTTAATTAAGTGTTAGTTTTGGGTATACCTTGATAATTTGAGTCTTCATCCCATAAGTGCAAGTCTTCATAAAACTAGTTTGAGGTCAAGATAATGGTTAGGGTCTAATGAAATGATTGGTATTTCCATTGGTCTTTCTTAGTTTCTCTAAGAGAACATCATGATTTATATTTCATAACCATGGTTACCCTATGCATGGGATTCATACCTTCATTTCTAAACTAGGGGGCATGTTTTCAAGCAAAATTCATAACCTATGAGCTCAATATTGTCCCTAGGGACTTATTGGAATTAAGGAACCAAGAAAAAAGAAAGAAACACACAACATAAAGAAAGACAACCAAGGAAAACAAACAAATATGTATATGCATATGTACAAACAAGGGACAAGAAGGAAACAACATGAAAATAGACTAATTATCCTACCTACACTAATCTAATCATCTTAAAATTTTACTCCATGAAGACCTTAGGGGGAGAAATAGAGAAATAGTGTTTTAGGTATTGCCCATTGGTGGGTAATGTAAACTCTAATCCTTGTAAGTCTTTGAGCTTGAAGGAGTTATTTCCCAATGTTTCTACAATCTAGTATGGGCCAATCCACAGGGGGGTGAATTTACCATGTTTTCCCTTAGGTTTATATGATTTATCCTAGAGGAGAACTAGGTCTCTTTATCTAAACACCTTGAATTTGGACCTTTTATGAAACCATCTCTTGATTGTGGTTTGATGCCTAATAAAATTAGCAAATGCTTTCTCCCTTTTATCTTCCATATGAATTATATCCAAAAATTGACTAGATCTTGGCTCTCTTCCATGTATTCATGCATAAATATATATGTAGGCAACTTGAGAATGATGGGAAAGATGGGTTCCTATCCATACACTAGCAGAAATGGTGAGGCTCTTAAGGCTTGTTTGATTCTTATCTTATTAGTGCAAAGTGAAAATTTAAGGAGCTTGTGTCAAGTCTTGGGCTTGTCTTTGAAATACTTATTGATTGCTTTCATTAGGTTCTTATTTATTTACTCAAAGACTCCATTCCCTTGGAGATAATGGTTGGATGCAAACTTAAGAGTAATGCCATTATCATAAGCCCATTTGGTCATCTCTATTGATGTGAAGGTAGACCCACCTTGTACATTAATATACAGTAGTAAGGACATACTTGTGACCTTTAGATGAGTTGGGGTTGATTATTCCAACAAAGTCATTGCCCCCATTGAGAAAAAGGTTTATCAATCATGATTGGCTACAAAGGCATTGCTACCTTTGGCTCCTTAGTGCTAAAGATCTGACATGAGTGGCATTATCTTACATGTTTATGGGAATATTTAAAAATGGTTGGCCAATAATAGCTAGGTCTAAGAATATTATGGGTTTTGGTCTTCCCAAATGGATGTCTACTACCAATATTTTCATGAAAGGTAATTATGATTTGGTTAGCTTCTTCTTGAGAGACACACCTTAGGTAGACACCTTCAAAATTCCTCCTATATAGGACCCCATTCTTGATCAAGTAGTGGGTTGCCTTTAACCTCAGGGCCCTCTTTTGCTCTCTAGACGAACCTATAGAACAAGTACCATTGATTAATAAATGTATGATTAGATCATACCACTCACTAGCTTGAAAGGTTTGTTGATCCACCTACATAATACTTAGCCTGGGGTTAGTATTAAAAATCAACTGAATCAAACCTTGTAAACTTACCAATTTTGTTGTTTTCATCTCTAGGTCATATTTTTATAAGATTGACATCCATTTACCTCTGCGTTCTCCCAATTCATTCTAACTTAGCTTAGGTTTGGTGGTAGGGTCAGGTAAGATGGCATGCACCTTATTTCTAAGGATGTAATCCTTGAATTTCTTAACTACTTTAACTAATGTATATGCTTGTTTATCAATCAATGGGTAATATAATTCAACATTCTGGAAATTAGTGCTCATGAAAGCTATTGGGTGCTCACACCCTTCAATTTTCTAAGTTTTAGATAAAGGTAAAAATAGGTTTTGATGGGATCCCAAAACCCAAGTACAAGGAAAGAAAGATAAAGCTTCAACTCCCACAGGCAGAACCTAAAAACTACTACAGAGAAGTAGCAAAAATAGGTTTTAAATGGACCTAAAACCACTAGAGAGACCATTGGTCAAAACCCAGATTTAACATAGATCTGGCTACACCATAGATAGAAGATTACAAAAAGAAATCGGAGAACAGGACCAGAAAACATAACCAGCAAGAAAAACCAGACTATAGCCATAGTGTGATCAGATGCAAAGGAATAAAGGTAGAAGTCCCTTGAAAAAATAAGACTTATAAGGAATGGAGCTTGACTAATGGCCTTCTTGATATCATTAAATGCCCTTATAGAATCCTCAATCCATGTGACTTTGGCATCTTTCTTCAACATGTCATTCAGTGGTTTGACTATTTCTGTAAAACTAGAAATAAAATTTCTTACAAAATTAATTTTACCAAAGAATGACTTTAGCTCTTTTTTACTAATTTGAGGCTCTATTATACATATGGCTTCCACTCTTTCAAGGTCTATAGAGATCCCATAATTTGTTATAACATGACCCAATAATTTTCCTTTAGTCACATAAAAGATACTTTTCTTAGGATTCAAGGAAACGTGATACCTTCTACATCTTTCAAAAACTTATTGTAAATATGTGAAGTGATCTTCCCTATTTCTTAAAAGTTGTTGGATCATCCATATAAATAATGATTCATTTACCTATCAAGAATTAGAAGGAATGATCCATATCTCTCTAGAAGGTGGCTCTTGTATTGATGAGTCAAAAGGGAATTCTCTTGTAAGTGAAGGTTACCCACTTTATGGTGAACTTTATCTTCATCCTGTCCTCCCTATCAACCAATACTTGGTTATAATGTAAAAATCCATCAAGAAAGGATATCATAGCTGAACTTGAAACAAATTGAATCACTTCATGTAGGGAAAGAAGGGGTAGTTATCCTTTTATAATGATTTATTTTAAATTTTGAAGTCTATATAAAGTCTAATCTCACCATTTTTCTTCCTAACTAGCACTAAATTGGCCACCCAAGTAGAGTGCTTAATGGGGAAGACTATCCTAGCATCGAGAAGTCTCTTAACCTCTTTAAAGATCATTGGTTTTAATATAAAATTTGTAGGCCTTTGTTTCTACTTGAATGGTTTAAAACTCTCTTTAAGGGGTATGGTATATGTGATGATCCTTGGATCAAAGATCTTTAAGTCATCATAGGACTAGGATATGATGTCTATGTATCGAGCAAGGAATTTGTTAGCTTTTTGTTCTCAACATTTGTATAGACCTTCCCAATATTTAGTAATTAAGGCTGATTATAAAGGCCTAGATCAATAGTATTATAGTCATTCCCATTTACCTTGGGGACCTTGGAATTATCAGTAAGCTTGTCTTGATTAAAAAGTATTTCTAAAGCAATCATCCCCTTAGAAATTTTTTTGTCATTCAACTGAATGACCTTGTCATCAAATTTATCTTCTCTAGATGTATTTTCATCTCTTCATAAATAATGTGGGCATCAAATGCCCCAAAATTGGTTATGAAATCCAATATCTATTAATCATCATTAAAGACTTAAAAATGATTAACATTGTCCAGTACTGAAGGACAAGGGATCAACTTAATGCTAAAATTTGGAGAATCTTGGTTGGGTATGAGGTTGAATGTGATAGATGCCACCTCATCAACAACTTGGTTTTCCTCCCTTGGGATGGAGGTGATATTAAAGGCATCAAAGGAATCAATTAGGTCCAAAAATATAAACTTATATCTTTTCAAGTATGAAAGTTTACATTGGTATTTGCTTCTAACCTGGTTAACCACTAGTTTTGAATCCCCATAAACTAGCAATTCTTTGACCTTTCTTTAATGGAAAATTGTAAACCTAGGACAAGTGCTTCATACTCAACAATATTTTTAGTACAAATCAATTAGATCCTATAGGAATCATGATACATTTTATTAGTAGGATCAGCCAAGACAACACCAACCCTTGATCTAACACTACACTTAGCACCATCAAAATGTAGTTTCCACAATCCAACAATGACCTGAGCATTGTTGGGATCACATATCTTATCAACCACTAGGGTGAATATCCCTAAGTCTAAGTCAATTATTTTGACCCTCTCATTTATTTAATTGTACTCATTTATCATATGCTTCATTCCTGGTTCTCTTTCAACCTTGATTTGATTGGGGACCCCCTTTTAAGGTAGTCACAGATGTGAGCAGTCTATAGACATGTAACCATTCAAAGCCTTGGTCCATTCCCTAATTAGTAAGATTTCATAAACATTAATTATTTTAATCACTTAAATATTAATGAATTTTTACACTCTAGGTTCAAAATTTAGTTGCATGTGAACATTTAATAATTCTCCTACAACCTTAACTCTAGATTTGTCGAATTGGGTGACAACCCTATCAGACTTTATATGTGTTAAAATAAGTTACTTGCATATACATATAGGCATGATATTGGTAGATGCTCTTGAATCTAATAGTCATTTATGCAAGTTCTTACCAAACATCCTGATAGTGAGCAAGAAAGGAAGAGACTCAGCTTTGGCTTTATGCATAGTTATATTGACATGATTAGTCTTTGGTGGATTGTTGTGCTTCATAGACAAGGATTCCAATAAGAGGTCCTTCTACTCTATAATCTAGGTGATTTCATGTAATGTGATATTAGGGTTTATATTCTTCATGTCTTCAACTATGTTATACCAAGTTTTACTAGAAGAACTAGGAATTTCAATAGTGGTTTTAGAAGTACTCCCTTTTGGTGACTCTAGATTATTGCTCAAAGAGGTATCAAGATGAGTTATAAAATTATTTGAAGGCATTAAGGTATTTGAAGGCTGCCTTTGATATTTGTTCCTCAAGGGGTAGGTCTTCTTAAAGAACTATTGAAAGGCCTATATTTCCTTGGGGATCTTATCAAGTTCATTTTCCTCTTAAAGGGGGAAGTCAAAGGTGTTCACCATGAAGGCCTATTCATATGGATTAGATCCAAGGGGACCTGCACCACCTTCTTTTTTAGGGACAACTTAAAATGTATCTAATTTCTCTTGGAAAGCCTCAAAGGCTTTGAAAAATTCTATACAATCAATTTCCCCATGCTTGGCTATGCAATGTACCCTACAATAGTTAGGCAATACTATATCAGTAAGATTAATGTCCATATTCTTGTTACTAGAAGATGGTTCATTGACTTTTTATTGTTAAAACTATCATTTTAAAATATGTTGCTTGGCATATTAAACCTTTGAAATGAGAAATTTCTACTAGAGTGCTTTCCAATATTACCTACTTGTTTCTGTAACTAAAGAAAATTAATGCTTAATTTTTCAACCACTTTCAAGATAAACTCATTATCATTTTTTGGAGTTTCAAAATTATACACCTAATTATTGTTAGCACCTACATCTAGTACTAAATCTCATTGATCACCTTCATTAAAGCCATTATTAGTATGAATCAAGAATCCTAGATGTTGATTTGGGGCTACATGACTTAAGGTCAACTAATTTAAGTTTGGGAGATAGTTTAAGGCTAGAAGATTTTGGTTATTATTGGGGAACAAGTTCATCATAGTCATATGTGGGTTCCCATTTGGGACCGAGTAAGCCATTTATCCTTAGGGATGCATTTGATCATTAATGGTTATCGATTCAAAGTAGGCTTAGGCCAATGAAGCTATAACTAGGATGGATCTTTTCAAGAATAAAAAGGTAATAGGATCAACTACATATTTACATATCTCTAAAGTTAGAACATCACCAAGATTATAAGGCTCTATGGTCCTACTATACATATTTTGAAATCTAACATTAAATGACTTAATAGGCTCACTAGCATCCCTTCTAATAGTGGTGAATTGATGGTAAATAACACAGGGATTGACAATCTTACTAAATTGATCAATGAACACATTATTTAAATCATTCCAACTCATAATATAATTATCATGAAAGTTTAAAAACCACTCATAAGATACATCTTTAAAAGTGAAAGTAAATAGCCTACATTCTACTACATTAAGCATCTTTAAGGTAGATTTAAAAGACTTTATATTTTCCTTAGTGGTTATTATTATAGTTAGACTAAATGTAGGCAAATATTTCTCAAGGTTTATTAGGAGATCATGAACTACCCTTGGTATATTTTAAATAATCCCCCAACCATGCCATACATAGATGAAGGTCGAAGGCATAGGTACCTTGAAGAGGTAAATTTGGAAGAGACTTGGATCTCTTGCATCTACCTTTGTCCCATTTGGCTCTCTTATTTACCTCAAGCTCAAGTAAAGGCTCTCTAGTTAATGAGTGTGATCTTATTTTGATCTTGGGTAATTCTAGCCTAAAATTCAAAGATCCTACTTGAAATATAATGTGTCAAGTCAACTTTATAATGAACATGAGTTAAACTTGCACATTGAGCTTATTTTGTAAAGGTGGTATGAAAATTTGCAAAGGACATTGATCTTTGATTGAATTAGCTCAAAAGTGTGCCCACTATGTAAATATGGTCTATCCTTGCAAGTCTAAGACTAAATAAACTCATATATATATGAAATATATGCCCACCTTTGAACCAAATGAGTCGTTATAACCTCAGATACTATGGAATTTCAAGTTTAAAGCTAAATTTACCAGAAACAAGCACCGATTATCAAATAAATTTAAAGGAAATATAAAGGGGTGTTGGGAAAAACAAATATCAATGATATTTATACTTTTAAGCAAATAATTCACTCAAAAACATGAAGATATACTATTATTTAAGTGAAACAAGGCTAATATCAGTAAGTATTCAAAGAATTATGGGTCCTCCTTCTAGCACCAATAGGAGTTGTCTTATTGATGCTTCTAAATGTACCATAAGTGCCCTTAGTTTTTAGATAACACTTCTCATTTTAGAATTTGGAAAATTCAGAGCATGAGTTGCAAGTTTTGACAATCTAGTTCCTATGGTGAAATAACAATAAAATAAGATAAATGTTCCAAAATATTTATATAATTTGTTGGTTGGGAGCAACCTTGTCTAGTTCTTTGTGAACCTTTGCTAATACTAAGTGAGTTATGTCCCAATTTTAAGCTACAAACTAATGTAAGTGGATATTTATAATGTAACTAAAACTAAAGTGATCTTGGTGTAAAAATGGAGCAAAGAGGAGGGTAAAATAGAAAAGAAGTGAGTGATTTCCAATTTTTGTCCTAAACATCATGAAGAAGTATCAATGGAAACTGAATATGCATTTAAAAAATATATAATTCAACATAGCCTAAGCTCAAATCTCACTATATATCAAGCAAACTTCAAAGGAAAATGTTTAAGAATCACAAGTAAGAACCAAGTTTACTTTAGGGATTTACCACTATAATCAAATAGAAATTACACATATAAATATAGAGCAAAATGAAATGAAGCAGAACCTGAGATATTTTAACTAATGTAACATAGGCACATATTAGAAACCCTATGATTAAAAAATGCTATTCAAAATTCAAAGGCACTATTCAAATTCAAGACTTCTACTACCAATTGAGAGAAAAGCTATATTAGAAATTAACATATCAAATATGGACAATCCTTGTAGAATTCCTTCACCTTATTAATTTCTTGAAGTATAAACAATTTTCTCAAAAAACTCTCTCCATTTTACAATTATTACCTTTATAGGAAGACTAGGCAGTATACCAGTTAGTTACAAAATATAAGTGTACAAAGATAGGAACAACTATCTTTATAAGTTATTAAATACAAGTGTTTTCCAAATTATACTGACCTAGAGGAAAATATGCTAACAAAATAGTATATGTTGTTATAATGGGATATTCTACTTTAAAATGTTTCAAAACATTTACAAAATAGAATATGTTCAATCTGATGGTGGGTCACCTAGCTATCACTGCTAGAGGATGTTCATGGCTCTCTCATGTTGTTCATCAATTAATTCTAGGTCCATAGTAGGCTTCACGATTTATTATTCCTCTTGATCTACTAGGTCATCAAATTATTTATCATTTCTATCCATGGCCTCTTTGATACTCCTGGCTTCATTTATTCTTTCCTCTACGTTGAGTATCATGCCCAAGATTTTGTTGTTTTCACCTTCGAATCTGCCTTGGCCTTTTCCACTATTTTTTTGGGTTACCAAAGTAGACCTATACTTGAATTCCTCATCACTAATGATCCCAAGGGCATTGGGTTGTGAAGGATATATAAGCATGGTCCCAAGAAGTTGTTTAATTCTTGCAATTAGTTTTTTGACTTCTTTTAGGACCCTTTCCATGCCATTATGCCATGTACTCAAACTCTAAACCTTTTCATCAAAATTCTTAGAATTATGCTCAAATGCCCTAAACTGGTGGTCTTGAAGTTTGGGATATACTTCTTTGCTTGAATATTGAGGAGTTGAGCTATCTTATCCTTCGAGGCCTACCATTGGGTAACTAGACTCTTGGCTAGTTCACATTTTCCTTATAATTCACCTTGCCTTAATTTCATTAATCTAAGTGCCTCAAATATGTCATAAAATGACTTGTCAAGTATCTTGATTATTATATCTGGGACTGATAGAATTGCCCATTTTTCCAAGTTTTATTTCTCTCATTCCAGTTTTGGATCCTTTACTTCATTCCTTAGACTTCAGCTTTAGCTTGTGTTGATTGGGCTTAAATTAGACTTTCCACATCTTACTCATGAATTAAAGCCTTTCTAAGCTACTGGCCACCTACTGGGGTTAGTCCTACAAATGGTTCCACCTTATAAAAGGTGAATTCTTGTATCCCAACCATAACTATCTTGGTTTTTATTCTTTCCAACCTAGATATCTCAAGGTTAAAATAGATACTAGTGACTAGTTCCTTGAATTAGGGAGGTTTTGAGACTTCCATAATTGAGCTAGTAGATTCTCTTAGAGCATCCATATTCTTGCCTTCTAGCCTTATAGTGACCACAATTCTTATTTCTTATTTCTCCTTCATTATAGACCTTATCCAAGGCTTTATATCATCTTGTATTCCTAAATTAGTGACCCTTGTCATGACCCAAGAATGAAAAAGAGGGGATATTTTTCAATTTCCCATAGATTAACCAGTCAGGAATGACTAGTCTATGGATTGGAAATTCATCACTAAAGAGATTAGCTTCACCAGTGGGATGAGTGAAGGTCAATCTAGGCTTCTTCCTTGGTTCTAGTGAGACCAAGGCCAATTATGCCTTCCTCTTCTCTTGAGGTGCCATGGGGATTAGATCTATTCCTATTATTTTATTTAAAGGGTCCTCCTCTCCTCTTAAACCATAGGATTTTGTAATTTCCTTGAGGGCATCCTCAAGTGTCTCTTCAAGTCCCAAGTCTATCATGCCAATGTACTAGATTAGAGAAGGTGGCCTTTATTGCATGGTTGAAGGTAATGGTCCTCTTTTAGGTCTTTCTTCTAATCTTACCTCTCTAACCTTCTCCTTTTCTTTGCCTTGATCATCCTAAATTTACTCATCTTGCTATCGTGGTTGTGGATTCTCTATTTGAGGTGGTTGATGGGCTATTCCAAATGGCCCATGTAATAGATGGTATTGCAAAGGTTGTATTTTCCATGTTTCCCTAGAAGGCTTGTTGTATCTGACCAATCCATGCTCGATCCTAATGTTATGGCCTTAGATCATGGCCAATACCTCTTCATAATTATTATCCCTAATATAGATGGTGTCATGGACATCGTGTTGATGTGCATATTCTAGATTTGAGAGCTTCTTGTCCTTTAGATGGTCACCAACTACACATTTTTTGGATCCCACATTTGGAGTTCATCTAGTTGGAAGCTAAATGAATTCCTATGTGTGGAAATAACCTCTATCTATTTCTAGTCCTTTATTATGATTTTACCAATATTCAAGGGGAAAGGGTGGAGTATACCCTTCCTTTTCTCTTTTTAAGTCTTATCAATGCCACAGGTGATCTGGGAAATAATTTATTGCTCTGTAAGCTTATTAGAACATACACTGATAGCTTTTAAGGTTGATTCATGATTATTTCTATCATAATGATTATGTAATCAAGATAATACCATATATCCCCTATCATTTCAACATATCTCTTGATGAGGGGGTGTAACCTAGGCATGGGAACACTTGTGATAGCTTCTACTATAGCAAGGTAAATGTAGTCACAAATAAACTGCATGTGATTCTTGTACTTGAAGATGTGTAGCTTGGAATATTAGTGTGAAATGGTTGTTCTAGCCTCTATGGACCAATTCCTAATACTAGGGAAGATGGTTAAGGCCAGAAGGGTGTTGAGTAGGTATGACATCATAAATAATTGATTTGAGGTCTTTCTCTTGATGGTGATGAATTGATTAGCAAGGAAGATAGTAATCAAATCTCCAATTAGAGAGGTAAGTTTTTCCTCCACCAGGAAGTGCACATATGAGACCCAAACCTTATTCACATAAGTGGTTAAAGGGGCACCAAAATATTTATTCAACAAGGTCATTATCACCCTAAAACCCTCTCTGAATTAGATGATAGGGATTTTGCCATCAAGGGTTATAAAGTTGTGAGGTCCTTGGTAGAGCCAGGGTCTGAGGACAGAATCTAGGTCATGGTTATTGGTCTAATCCATCATTTTGGGAAGGTGTACATGGGGAAGGGGGAGTTTATAGTACTTTTAAAAATCAATAGAGGAATTGTATGCTACCCCTTTTGAGCTACCTTCCCTAATGATCCATTCACAATCTATCTTACAATCAATAAATATGGGGGTAAGGACATTAATACAATCTAATTCCTCTAGTTTTTTCATGGTGTGATGAAGGCCATCCATTTGGATTATAACTAGGTCATAGTCTCATTGGCTTATGGTGGCATTTATCTATTCCTCCATTGAGATGGGTTTCAACTCTTCTATCATGAGCAAGAGCTTAGACCAATTACTAATGCCTTGGATATTCAACACTGTGAGGTCTAATTCTATATCCTTGAATATCCAAACCTCATTATCAAACATCAAATAGAGCCCAACCTCTTCCTTCAATTTCTACCTACTAGCTACCATTGTCTCTATTTATTACTAATTATTCATGCTAGATTGTAGATGGTCTTTTTGAAAGCTCTCTCATGCTCAAAAACATAATTAAGATATTCTTTGATTGAATTGTAGCAAATTAAATACATTTGGGTCACTTTTATGTGGGGTTTAAGGTTTTGGAGCTTTAATGGCATAAGATATCCAGGCTTCAGCTTATACATGTTCTAGATTTGATTTGGACCTTTGCCTTTATATCTTTGTGTTTTTGAGCCCATGAGATCTTGAATTTTGTCTTTTTCTACTTGCATGGCACGTATGTGGCACTGGTCTTGACCTTTAATGGAATTTTTCATAAATGTCATTGGAATACTAGCCATTGGTATTTAAAAATACCTCCTTTATTTCATACCATAGGATTAAAATCCTAGATTAGTGAAAGACATTGATTATAGTCTGGGCCTTTTAGATCTTGATTGGGTCTCTCTATTACAAACTCTATGATCATGACACTTGGCATCTTACATGCCTTCTCCATGCTCTAAATCTTTTGGTCAGTCATTCTTTGACTAAGTATTGGCCATGTGGTGAGCTTAGGAGCCTTTAAAAATTAATTGGTGCCTTCACACCATTGGATCAAATGTAGAAATAAAGTAACAACTATTGATTTGAAAATAATGCTCAAATGTTAAGTTGGTTTATTATTAAATTCATGATCTAGGCTTAAGTTTATTAGGCTAAGGTTTTTTCATATTTATCAAGCATGGGATTAACCTTAGGATAATTAATTTAAACCTAAGATGGGATTATAAAAAGGGGGGGTTTAAGGTATAAATACTTTAGGTTAAATGTATGTGATATGTTACAATGAAAACATTACGCTAAAATATTTATGCCATGTGCCACGTACCATGTTCAAAATAGGTTCAACATGAAATGATAATTTGAATTTTACATAGGATAAGATTGTGATTTAAGGCCTATTATGCAAAATTTAATGTGAATCTTAAATCATAGAATTAGGCTAGGTATATTTATCACATATTTCCTTGTTTTTTATAGTGAAACCTTCCATTTTGATCATATTTTGAGCATTTTATTTAGATTATGAATCCATTTTCATGTTTAAAATAAGATTTTGGAAAGTTATTTGAACATTAAGTAAGATATTTCATTGGCTTAAAATTTATGGTCTCATGGATGTCAAACACACCATCACCAATGTTAATGATGGCCATATGGATGCTAAGTTTAAACTAGTGAAGTTTTGATTTCACTGGACTTAAAGTTGATGGTTGCATGGGTATCAAGTTTAGTTTTTTAGATGTTTGGATTATAGTAACATGAACGTCAATTTTAATTTTGTTAAAATATTTAGTGCCAAATATGAGGATGTCACTTGGAATTTCCATGGGGCCTCCTAGGGTCTCAGTCTTAATTCACCCCATTGGATCAAATGGTGTGATAAAGTGACAGCCGTAAGATCTTGACCTAGGGACCTGCTATTGATTGGTAGTCATGTCAAGTAGGCCCTTCTTTATTTTAATCCTAAGATGTGATGGTGTCATGTGTCCATATTTTAGGCTTCTTACATCTCTTTTAATTTTCATGTATGCTTCACTCTATCTAATTGGGTCTTAGTGAGTAAGCACAAGTCATTGATTACCAAAGATGCATATTATTTAAGCTAAAGTTCAAGTTATCTTCACATCATTAGATCAAATATTGTGATAAAAAAATAACCATAGGATATTTTAGAGTGTGAGGAAGTTAGTTTTATTACTATGGAGACAATAAAAACTTAGGCGTAAGGCATTAAGACTAAGGTCATGATTGTATTAATAAATATGTTGGGGCCATAGTGTTAAAGTCTTAGGCTAAGTTGGGAAATATAAAAGGACCCTACACAATGACATTTAGTTAGGCCATAAGGAACTTAAAAAGGGGGAAATAACGAAGAGGGTCAAGTTTCTTAGTCAATTTTTATTAAAAAACATGACTAAACCTAGGATATGCATGTTATATTTAAGTCTATAAATAAAATTTAAAATGGTTCCAGTCAATTTAGTTCTCACCTTTATTCAAATTTGAATAGAGGGTTTGCTAGGTTTTTGGAATGCATAACACATAGGGATGCATGCCATGGAACCTAAAACTAACAGTCAAATGAAATTCATTAGTAATGTTAGTCCATATAAAGCGGATTAAAACCACATAAGCCTATCTCTTAACAAAGTGGATGATCTTTAAATTCTATAAAATGTTAAAATGTCCATATTTTATTTTGAGGGATTCTCAAGGGTCCCAATAAAAAATGGGGTATGTTGGTCCCAATAGACTACTCATTTATAATTTTCACTATTTTATAAAACCCCATCGTTTATTCTTGAATTATGTTAGCCTTTATTCCTCCTTTTGAGGTGATTTTTCAATTATGTTTTGTTTTACTATATTATCATGGTTATTAGGATTGGGTTAGGTTTCTATCATTTTAATCACTCAATACATCCCAAATGTTATTATTTTAGGTTATTCACACCACTCCATGTTAGTACCATATTTCTCCCATTAACCATAGTTTTATCAGTTCTCAACTGATTTAGAGTTTTCTTTTTATAATTTTATCTTAGATCTTATTTAGATTTTAACTTATCTAAGGTACTTACTTTTTTTCAAAAGTTTATGGTTGTTCTCTTTATTTTTCCTCTTCCTTATTTTCCTATGGTATTTTTTTAAAGTTTGAGCTCTTTTTGTGGCAACATTTATGGCATATGTATTTTTTCCATAGGTTTTGAAAAATTGGGAGGATTTGGGACAAGTGTAGATGTCATGTGTGTCTTTATCATGATAGAAGTCATAATATATTTAGTATAATGTAGTAGAATCCCTTGAAATATGTCCTTATTTTCCATATTTATAATAGATATGAGAACTTATTTCTATTCCTCTTAGTCCTCCCTAGTCATTTCCACCTTGGTATCCTTGATAATTATACCTAGTAACCTTGATATACTTGAAAATTATTTCCATGATACCCTTGGTAGTTGTGGCCTCCTCCTATATAATTATTTCCTTAATATCTTCCTTGATAGCCTCCATATTATCCTGGTATATAGTTATTTCCTTGATACCCTCTATGATATCCTCTTTGATATCATCTATAAAATCCTTCATGATATCCTTGATACCCTTATCCTCTTTGATAAGGGTGGTTTATTTCATTAACCAAAAAACATAACCATCCCTCCATTATCTCACACATTTCATGCTATCCAAGATTATTATCCAACTCACTTAAATGAGTTGGGGAAAGATGACCTTATAACTTTTTATGACCCAATTCCAACTCCTCCCTTAAACAAAGCTTACCATTCTATTTCTACCATCCCTACATATTCTTTACCTAACACTAATGATATTCAAACTTCTATCAACACCTCTATTGATTCTCAACACCAACCTAAACCAACTACTTAACCTTCTCACCATAATTTACATCCTAGTTTTGAACCTTCTCCTTATTATCAACATAAATTTCAATGCACTTTGGCTTCTCTTTCCAAGGACCTCATTCATTACTATGCACCTATTTATAACAACCTTCTTATTGGCTATGATGAGTGGGATCCCATCATGGAACTCACTAATCTCCCATTCCAAATTCTATTTATTGAGATTATGAGGACATTTCCATGTCATCAAAACCATCTCATGCAAATATTATTCTAAATTAACATCCCTTGTCCTCCCCTAATATGATGCAAAACAACTTTATCTAGATTTAAAGATATCATATTATAATAATGTGAAGAGATGTCCATCTATATTAATGAAATAATGGACACTTCTCTTTCCTTAAAATTTACCATTCTTATATGATTCTTGATGAGATTATGCTTCATTTGAATGATCCTCCTCTATTCATTAGTGTCCAAATTAGTGATATCCAAGTCAAGCATGCCTTGATTGATGAGGGTTCTAACACTTGTGTTTCCTCTCTCAATTTTATCAAAACCCTTAGATATTCTGAATATAATATCAAGTCCACATGAAACACATGCCAAGGATATGATCAAAGGTAAATGCCTCCTTTATATTGTGTGTGACTTCCCATTATTATCCCACCTATCACCATTCATGTGAATATGGTGATATTTAACTTTCCTTTATCTTATAACATTTTGCTTGGTAGGCTGTGGACTCACCGTATGAGGCAATTACTTCTTCCACCTACCAATGCATTAAATTTACTCATAATAGAGATATCTATAATATTTAGGGTGATACTAACCCTTGAAATTTTGAACAATTCTAAGACCATGGTGTCTTCAAGATTCCTACTTTTGAACATTTTCCTAGTGTTCCATTCCATGAGTCTTAACGATTCAACTTTCTTGTCAATTCCACTCAAGGTTATAATGGTCATCTTAAATTCATTGGGAACATTCCCCTTAACCTCTTAGATTATAATGATGATGAGCCTGATGAGATCAATCTCAATATTAAAACTTATGATCTCTCACCTCATCTTATCTCTCATCTTCCTATTTCTTTGTATCTTGTTCTCACAAACTACCATGTGGTGGCATCCCCATTATCTTGAATAAGACTCAAAATTCCATTTATCACACCTCATCAAATGAAAATGTCATCCCTACCTATGTCATTGATCTTCATACACCTGATTACAATTATGGTTACACCTTAGATGATCCATTCTTAGGCAGTCTTGTTCAAGCCCATGATGTTGAGATTATCCATTATAGTTCCTCTTTGCTTTAGTATTTTCATGCTTCTTCCCATATTCCATCATTTATAGTTCCTAATTTTATAAATTTTCCTCTTTATCATATGGTAGAGATGGTGTAGACACCTCCATTTTTTGAAAAACACTATAGGAGTATACTTATGGATCATGATATAATTGGGCCTTACCACTTTGCTAGGTACCTTGACCCCTATAGCCTATTTATCCCTGAGATGTGTGTTACCCTCCTTCAACTTTATATAGACCCCACCCCTCCCTTAGTAGATCCATCTTTAGAGCCCATTCCTACTCCCACTTTATCTGAGTCTATTCTTGATTTTGATCCCATTGTTCCTTCCATTGAGCCTAGTCTAATTCCTTTCCCACCACAACTTTCCCTTGGTGATGGTGTGCTTCCTTTACCTCAAATGGCTCTATTACCCACCAAATAGGTTGATGAGCCTTCCCAAGATCCTTCCACTTTTATTACACCTCCTCCTATGAGTACCTCTACCAAGCCTATTCATAAGCATATCTATTTATTCCATGACATAGATAATCATTCATCCACTCATTATCATAAGTTGTGACAATATATTGATACTTTGCATCCTTATACCTCTCAGTATTCAAACAAAGCCATACCTCCCTTGAAGGTACTACTTGAGTATATACCTAAGTATGGAGAGGTGTATTATATTTATCACCAATGTTACAACCATCACATTGATAATTACCACATCCTTTAGTAATACCTTAAATATCATATCTTAACTAATCTTTCACCTTATACCATTATTCCCATAGGTCATTCTTTCAAGAAGGCTCTCCCTTCCTCTCCCATGGTTCCACCTATTATGGTTTCATCTCCTCTTATGGTTCCTTCATTACCTTATATTCCTCCACACATGAATCCTTCACCCATGGACCTTCCCTCACATGTGGATCCTTCTCCACTTGTGAGTCCCTCACTTATGGACCTTTCTCCACTGGTGATCTCTTCTTCTCCTATAGAGTCTGATCCCATGCATTCTTCTGAGGATTCCTTACCTAATAGTCTTCCTCAGCATAATCCATCAAGCATTCCTACCTTTTCTATTATGGATATTTGAGTTTTCACTTAAGATAGATGAGACATTAGCTGCAGTTCGCATCCAACTTCATAGAGATCTATAAGATGTTCTAGATAATGTGTGTGGCTAAATATATCAGTATGTATGAACACATACATGGTATTCTTACATTTTCATTTAAATTAGACGTGTGATCCAATATTATCTTTATATATTTTGTTATATCATTTGACATTATGTCAAATTCTTATTTATCTTACATGGTGACTTTGATTTCACACTTTACATTGATTATAATGTCATTTATGTTTGCTTATGAATATCTTTTGTCTTTTTTTTTCTATCTTCTTGAGTTTATTTATTAAAATTGCCTTATTTTCTCTTCATCAATATTTGCTTTATTATCTCTATATACACAGATAATTGTCATTGTGACTTGGTTATACACACCTAGTTCCTTTTAGTCATTTACTCTTTACCATGCGATCAATTAGTAAATAATTAATCTCATTATAAATCTCTTTTTACTGGTCTACTTTGGATTTCATTTTTTCATTTATTCCCTTTTGGAAAACTAAGCATATACATGGTTGATACTTGAGATAACATGTTGGTTCATTATTAAGCCTAAGTGTCCTAGTCAGTCTTGTCTCTGGTCACTTAGCTTACTTTAATAAGCCTAAACCTATAGCTCATTCATGTGTATCATTGTATCTTTCATGATTGGTCATTCCAAGTCTGTATGAAGGAGGAATCTTAAATATCCTTAAAACCATTCAAAAGCAAAATCATTTAATAGAAGTTAATAATACAAAAGCCAAAAACATTCTTAAAAGTCAAATCACACTAAAAGATGTGATTCAAAGCACATCTATTTCTTCTAGTTGAAGCTCAAAATCCACAATTGTCCTCATGATAGATCCAAGGTTCATTGGGTGTGGTAGACCAATAGATTAGAAAAGGAGAATAAAAAATATTATAGTGTTATCTATTTTCTCATGCAAGTACTTAATATTCATAGTAGATTAATGGCTCTATAAGGGGTCCTGAAGAATGGGGAACACATCATGGGAAGGTAGGTCTATTTTAATTTTATTGTACCAATCTACCTTCATGAGTTGATATTAGTATCATGCTTATTTTCCTACATAACTTTGTGTCTATAGTGATCAGGTTTCCTTTGTATGTTGATGGTCACTAGTCACTTAGTGTCTTCTCATGTCCTTAGTATGTTTCCTATCTCCTAAAGTATTCTCATAATATGCCTAAGTTATGATTTTTACATTCCTTTTTTCACTCCCTATATTCCTCATATTTTCTCTTGAGAATTTTTTTTTGTTCACTGATCACTCCCCTACGGATTCTATTTGTGAATTGTATTGTACGACCATGGATAGGACATGGCCTTCCTCATAAATTACCATAGTTTCAAATTCCTATTACCAACATTATTTGTTACTATATTTTCACATTTATTCCATCTCATTAGTGTTCCCTTTGTGAGTTGTAGTGTAAGACCATGGATAGGACCTGGCTTTCCTCACAAAATTTTCTAATAATCCAATTCATAATCAAAATTACATGTGCAAAATATGAGATAAGATGTTATTGATCATGAAGTTACACATCATTGACATTCTTCCCATATTGATTTAGTATGTTTTATACTTACCTCATTATTATTTCACTTTTATCTTCTTATTTTTCAATTGCATTTAAGAATCCAACCATTTTTTGAAATTTTCATATTTCCCAGCTTGAATTAGTGTGAGAAATTTAAGACCCATTTTGCTAATTTTGTTTTTCTCTTATACTTTCCAATGTGATTTAGTATGATTGAATGACTTAATTTATTTTTTTTATACCATTTGTCCTTTTACATGATTTCTACTTTATTACAATATTTTCATACTTCCCAATGTGATTTAGTGTGATTTTAATTGTTTTAATTTGGTGTCAATCTTTTGTTTGGTTTAAAAACAATTTTTTTTTACCATCTTGTTTACCACCTTTCTAGTTATTTATACTTAGTCATTTTCTTGTTATTACACATTTCCCAACTTGAAATATTGTGTAGTATATTTTTGATTGATTATATTTACCAAATATTTTCCCCTTTTTCTTTTTAACCATGCATGTGTCTTGCATAATGTTAGAAAAGAAACCAAAACTCTTATATTTCTTATATCATATACAAAAACTAAAATCATGTGCTATAAATAAATATATCCAAGCATCCACAACCATAACCATAATACAAACACATAAAATCAACATCTAACTACCAAAATGAGACATATCTATATATATCATGAATTTTAATACAATAATATAACCATATACAAATCTCCATCTCTATGGCTAGGCCCTATCATGCCTATCTCATAGCCTAGCCATGCTACCCATAGATTCCTCGATATGACTCCTCTAAATATAATGTTGTAAAGAGGTTGTCCAAGATCTCAGTCCTGATACCTACCCCTATAGATGAGCCACATGTGCCTGTACCTATGTTAACTAGGTCAAGGTTTCTAGATTATCACTCTCTCTTGATCTTATACCTATGTCAATTGGGTTAGGGTCACTAAATGTGTCACTCTCTCCTAGGCCTATACCTATCCCATCTATGTCATGGTAGCTAGATGCATAACTTTCTCCTTAGCTAGGGCTTACCAAGCCTATGCCTATCTTGTACTAACCTCTACTAGTGGATGCATCCTCTCTTTATGCACTCATAACTACCTTTTAGCCTCTCTAAATATTCTATACTAGCTTTCTTGAGTTGGGGCAGATGGTACCATTGGATCCTCTAATGTGGCAAGGTCATATGGCATCAACACCTCATCTAGGATATCATGGATTCCTACCCTCATTAGGGACCCCATATAGTCTCCTCTTACTTTGTAACACCTACAAAAATAACACTAGATAGATATTAGATCATTGATACATCACAAAATATATCTATCTCTACTCTATCTCAAGTAAACTTAAGCAAAATTTAATTATCTTTTATTATTTGGTTGTGTGTTAGCGACCACCATCTCACCATTTGCATGACTGTCGAGCATAGTCCCTCATTAGTGCATCCTAAAAAACCTCATATGTTAGTCATTTCCCAAAATCAAATCCTAAAGTAGCCACTCATGCCTATCTCAGTCTATGCCTAAGTGATCTCTCTATCACCCATCTCTATCTTGGCCCACCTAATGGGTCATCTTCTCTCCTACTCCTACTACCTCCATCAATGCCATGTCTATGGTGGTTATTGTTCCTCATATTATGGAGTTGGAAGTGGTACCTATGGTACTCCTACCTCTACATCCATTTCCTCTTATTCTATTACCCATCATGCTTGACCTATCCATAATCTCTCATGTCATGTCCTGAGTGTTAACCTATAAACTAGTGGCCCTAGTCCTCCTCTCCCCCTTAGTTATCTCACATGATGGCCCAAAATGTGGGCACCACTATGTGAATTTTTCTCATCTATCCTAGTACATGTGTCACCTGATGTAACTCTATCAATGAGGCATAGTTCCCTCTCACCTCTAACCATGCCAAATTTAGTGCTATTATCTCCCATCTAGGCCATATTGTAGTGATGTGCCCATAAGGATTCTATAAAATATTCACTTATCTCACCATATGTAGTGTTGGCATGTGGGGCATGACCTACACTACCTGATCTTGTCTCCATATTTAGACCTAAGGTAACCTATCATCAACCACATGGAGTAAACCAATGAGCTACATGAGTCATACCCAAATAAAAGATCCCAAGTCATATAACACCATCTACTCTAACATCATCTGGCACAAGGCTATCATAAATAATGGCTCCTTACCATCTGACTTATGATACAACACCTATGTTGTCACAAGTCCTAACCTATCCTTATGTGGTATATACATCAAACATACTCACTCTCAATCTAGGATATATCATCTCTAACCCCATCACCCATATAGTTAGGGCTCTCCTCTCCTCTTGACTATCTAATACTCTTATGACCATGGGTTTACCTATTATGGGTAGTCCTAGGATGGCATGAAAATCCTCTAATGTGATACCTACCTCTATGGTATCCCCCTCCACCTCCCACTTGAATATGTTAGTCAACCATTCCTAGGATCCCAAGAACATGACTAACAAATCTAAACTCATAGGAATCCTACACATGTCTATTATGCCTCATAGGCCTAATTAGATAAATCTAGCTCTATCCTCAATAGACAAGCACTCCAATAAGTTTAAAATCCATGATGCATCCACTAACTACCAAAATCTAGGCCATCCCTATAACCATAAAATAACAAAGATGTATTTGATCATTCATGTCATTCATAACAAAAATACATTCTTTTTAAAATTTAAACTAAAAACAAGTTTAATTTGCTTTAATTTATTCATTTTTAATAAATTGGACCTATTTTTTGCCTAATCGGCCCTTATATCCCTCAATTGGCCATTCTAGGCCTTTCTATCACTCTTTCAACCTGTTTCACACATTTTTGTACTATTTTGGTCACTTAGTCAAACACTAGGTTAACCAAAATTTCCTTATTTTGACTCAACTGAATTCACAAACTAAGTCAACCCCTCTACTTTTCCCCTTTTAGTACTAAGTTATCATCATGAATTTTTATACTACATCACTAGTAATTTACTAAGTTAGACATCTTAAAAACACACTAGGTCGACACATACCTACTTGGTCAATAGTGTGCATTTTGCCAAATTTTAGCCTACTAGGTGACTAGGTTGACCTAATTGTTTTTACTTATCGACCCCTTACATTTTGAGTAATAAATGCCTTCTAGAAGTTATTACTCCAAACCCTTTCAAACACATTTCCTTAAATGGTTTTTAATACCCTTAAAATCTATTTTGGGTTCATTTTGATGTTTAGAAAATATTTAAAACACAAATTTCTAAAAAAACACTTAAAATCACTAAAATATTAAAAAAACTAGCTTGAGATTCATAGTTACCTACCTCTGCTACACCTGCTACCACCATTGGGGGTCCCTCTCATCTATCCTATCATATCCTTGCCATATTAGCTCATTTAGTCTCTCATATCTCTTTTTCTCACCCAAAAATTCAAAAATACCTAATGATTTTCAGTTCATCTTTTTTTAAATCACTTTTCAAAATTCTTAATCCTTTTAAATATTTTCTATTAGATTCCTTATTTTGCCTATATCTTTGTTTCTAATAATCCATTTTTTGAACTATAAAATATTATGCAATCATGATGATGTATAGAATATTTTCCACTACTATATACATATCTTCTAAAACTTTCAATTTTTGGCTATTTTTTTCACTAACTTCTAAAGGTTCACCTAATATTCTTCACATGTGGATGCCTTCACTTCTTTTACAGTCTAATTCTTTATCTACATCACTAAGGTAAGTAAAGGTATGTGTTTTTCAATTCTATCCTTTAATATATCTTATTTTCTCCTTACTACTCTTATTTTCTCCTTTCATTTATCTTATTTACTTGTTACTACACATTATGTGTTATCATGTTCTATCTTTAAAGCACCATGTTGCACTCATGTGATAAGTGATGATTTTTGAGTGGGGAATATGTATACACATAATATTTTAAAATTTTATCATTTAATAACACTTTGTATCTTGTAGGAACCTGTCAAGTCTCAGTCTCTCTGAGTGCACACCTTAAGGGGTGCACTAAGAAAGAGGTGGGTAGACCATTGGTTCTTTGTAGGATTATTGTCCCTTTTTCCACTTATTATCTACATAATTTTTTCATAAAAACCATTTCCATCATTCTTCTCTATTTCACCCTCTTCTAGTCATTTTCCACTTTCATTTATCTTTTCCTATCCTAAATCCCCTTTTAGCAATTTTATAACTACGTCAGTAGTGTCAACACTATATTGTTTGTCATCAGCCCATAGTGTCAATATAGTTCATTTTCATCATGGGTTAAACAATATTAAGTCAACTAAGTTGGCCCTATCATCTAGAATATTTGTAAGGGTTTAGGGTTAGAGTTGATTCTATATACAAGTTTATTTCACCATTATTGAGAGAAGATAAGAAGTAAGATATATTATGCATTTGCTTATCCACCATTCTACTTGGGGAACAAGATTAGGGTTCATAATTTATTCAAATATATGGATCTTATCTTTTAGAGAAGTCTTTTGGATGCATTGATAGGTTATTTATCCTAGAGCTAATTTATCTTTGTCATTACATACTACTATAACTTCTTACAAATCACCTTGGCTAAGGGAGAGATTGAGGATCAATGGGTTCATCTTCAAAGGTAAGTAATCTTAAATTTTTTCCTCCTTTGTAGGATTAGATAGATATGAATTTATACTTATCTTCCATGAATTAGGATTCTATATACATTGACATGAGTATATGTATCTTATGCATGTTTAATTTTATATTTTCTACCCCCCACTTTGTCCTATAAGCTTTGGTGAACACTAGATTAGATTAATTTACTTGTTATTAGTTTAGTGAGATATCAAAACATAGGAATCCCTTGATTATTCTTATTAGAGGCTTTGGAACCCTCCCTAGTATAATGTATTATGGTAAGAGATCCCCTAATTGGGTCTACTGGATCCCCATATTGGTCATGTTCCTACTTTAAAAATATGTCCCCAATATGAAGTGTATGGTATGATCTATCTTCTCCAATTTAGGATTGATTTATAGACATGATTCATTTTTGACTTCATACACATTCCATACTAGAATGGAAGTGAAAGGTCATTAATATGGAATTTATCTAATGTTTTCCTATGTCAAGGAACTATCATGATATGATATATGTGGTTGTTGATAAAATTACTATGGTAACACACTTCATTCTAGGTAATTTGGTATATGATGAACCAATTCTTGCTAAATTTTTTGTAAAGGATGTGTATAGGTTGCATAGATTCTCAAAAAATATCATCTCAGACAGGGACCCTAAGATGATCTCAAGGTTTGGAAAATCTCTTAATGCAGCGTTGCCTACATAACTAAAATTTAGTACAACTTACCATCTTGAAACATATGGGAAAATATAAATAATGAATCATATCTTGGAGGATATTTTGAGGATGTATTTCATGGACTAAAAATATAAATGGAAGAATACATGCCATTGGTTGAATTTACTTATAGATGCCTACTTTTAAACACTATATGGTAGGAGTGTATAACACTAATCAACTATGATAAATTATAAGATAGAGTGGTTTTTGGACCTATATGATTTATAAAATGGATGAACACGTGAATTTAATAATAAAAATATTGTTTAAAGTCAATGATAAGTAGAAAAGGTATGTTGATCTAAAAAGGATAACAAGGCAATTATCAGTGGGAGATAAGGTTTTTATATGATTCAAACTATAAAAGAGTGTCATTAATTTTATTAAATAAAAAAAATCACCAATATGTGTAGAACCCTTTGAGGTTGTATTAGTGATAAATCATGTAGTTTATAGACTTTCTTTTACACTAGCTTTAACACAAATGCATAATGTTTTTCATGCATCTTATCTTAAAAAGTATATAAATTATCCTTCACATGTTTTGGACTATAATTCATTATATGTTTTGGATCTATGGATGGTAATATTAGAAACAATTAAAATAATTTATACACACAAGCTTAACTTGAATAATAAAAGTATCACAGTGTAAGGTCTAGTGGGAACAATATTCTAAAGATAATGCCAAATGAGAGGATTATGAGGAATATTGTAGTATATTTCCTCATCCATTTGAATAAATTTATATTAAACCTTAATATTTATATTTATAACTTATGTTTGAAATAAAAGGCATTGATATGATGACTTATTTTAGGGGGGAAGGATGTTACATCTCATCATACTATTTACAAACTGAATTTGTATTAGGAAATTATATAAACTAGTGATTAGAATTTTTATAATTTTGATGCTATATCTAGATATTTTTGTTTTTTGGTTTGACAACTATTTTAATTTTTTTCATGGTATATTATAATTTTAGGAGTCTTTTACATGCATCTAGACATACTAAATTGTGGTGTATTGGAATCTTATTTGATATGATTTAATTTGTAGATTTAATTTATCATTAAAACATTTACTTGATGTATATACATTTTAACAGAGGTACTTGTAGGATTTTCTCACCCTAATTTAGTGTAATATAGGAAGATAATCATAGGGGAGGAAGATATAGATACTAGTATTGGGGATAGAACTAATGAAATGAATCTACACACGTGCACACACACTTTTACATGCTAAGTTGAATTATAATTAATGAATGTGTCATATGCTTTCTTTTCATTATTTTTATTATGGTTAAAATTTTATTCTTTACATTCATTACATGTCAAATAATTTCTTTTTTTGATTAACCATTTTGAAAATGGATGTTCTTGCTAATACTATTTATTAACCCTACTAATGTGCATTGGTGGTAAGAACCTCTATAAAACTAGTACGCAAAGAAAATTTTATATTTATGAGTTATGAATAGATATGAAACTAATTTATTTATTAATAAAATAAGGATGGTTATATAACACATTTATTTTTATTTATATAGGCAAGGTTTGTTTAGATTTAATTTTATCCCTTTTTGGTGGCTTAGGAAACATGGGAGAAAATACACCCAAGCAATTTCATATTACCATTAGAGGAAATTTCAAAAAAAAATTCCACCAAGATAATCCCCAAAATGTGGATAATGACATATAAAAAAAATCTAAATCAATTAAAATATGACATCATCCCTTAGTTTGACCTCATTTAAAATAAAAATATAACCTTTCTATGGCCACCTTGAGACACTTCCCTATCTTTTTTGGTACTGTGCCAAAGCCCAAAGTGTTTGGATGTGGATCCAAAATATTTTTAGGCATTTTCAACCTAAATTTTTTCTTTGGAATCATATCCTCCTTGGAGATAAACCCGTGATTCCCTTTAAATACACCCAAGTTTGGCATACTTTCAGAATGGAGATTCTCTTTTGGCTTTGGAAAGAAAGAAATAATTTTGTGTTTAATAATGCTTTATCATATTGTAATGTCTCTACTTTGATCAAGTCCTATATCATCTCTAATGTTATTTTTTAGATTATAGTTTAATCTAACAAAGTTTCTATAGAGCTTGGGCACCTTCAAGATCTCCTCTTTTAATGGGGAGATGCTCCTTATGTAATACCTTGGGTTTTGCCATCTCTGCCCAAAGATCCTAGAATGGAAGATAGAATTACTTTAATACCTCATGGTGGGCATCATTATATCCATTTTTAGTGATATTCTCATAGTAGTAACCTATACCAATGCATGAACCCTCTTGGGTAGTAGTGAGGGTGGTAGCCTCTACCTCCTTCCCCTACTAGGCAAGATGGTTAGGACTATCCTCTTCCACCTCTATCCTTGGATGCTTGGGGGTGCCACATGGAGGCTAATTGGATGTGTTTAAAAGTTACCCATGATCTCTTTGGCCATTTCACCCACTTGAAACATAGGAATAAGAAGATGATAGGGATACTGCTCGAGCTACTAGTTGGGAGCCTATTCCAGATGGCAATGATTTGCCAAGCTCAAGCTAGGGTCCTGATGATATAGATCCTCCACCTTCTGGCCTTGATCTCTTGCTAATTAAATTTATATTTTATTATGTCATTATGAATTTTTCCTAGGATTTTCCTATTTATTTGTGGTGCTTCTATTTTTGGTCATAAGCTTTGCCTAGTGTGATTGTGTGGCGTGCTCTCATAGCAGCTATATTTTTTTGTGAATTATTTGTATATTTATATTAAGTTAATATATTGATATATCTCATCAAAAAAATTACTAGTTTATGTAATGTAACTTAGCATGGTTAACTAACCCAAGTATTTTTATCTCACCTATTAAACTATTTTGGAAAGTGCATATGTTTTATGATTTTTAGTTATGTTCTTTTTAAGATAAAAAATAGAAGGTGAAATGTTTTTTATGGAATAATGATGGTAATAATTTATAATGGAGATAATGATTTTTATTTTTATATTTCCTTCACTCCTATCAAGCATATCTAATCCTAATGGGAGAGGATACTCTATCATCTCTCTATCTACAAAATATAGATAGGGGCCCTTTGATTATCATTGCACAGATAATAGGTTTTTCATGCATATTACTAGTGAATAGATTTCACATATTGATTTTTTTATTTAAAGGGTTTTTAAAAAATATATTTGTAATAAAAACATTTAGGTTAGAATCACTGAGATCAAAAAAGTGCCATGCATTATGGGAATGTGTTTGTATATTCTCTTATTTGATTTAACTAAGATATAGAAAGCACCATGCTTTGTGGGAATGTTTTTGTATATTATTGTGCAATACTTTCTAAGTGTACACTTTTAAAAACAACTAATAGTCCTTTTTTATGCATTTCATTACAAATGAATACTCTTATGATTTAAAATAATATCTAACATTTCACTCTTTAGACTGTTGTGTAGGGGAAATATGGCACTTTGTTTAATTATGCCAGTTGTTATCACCTTCTTAGTTGTGGTATCATTTTTGGAAATTTTTGTATCTTTTTTCACATTACATTATTTATTGTCAAATTATATGTAAGATAATTTTCAATTTAATAGGATTTTGGTTTTTCTTATGTTGATGGAAATGGATGAATTATATGGCTTATAACATTTGACTAGCATCCAATGACACCATTTGTAATAAAAAAACTTGCAAGACAATACATTAGAGTTGATTTAGGTGATTTTTTTTGTCTCAACACTATAGGTCATTTATATTTAGTGTTTTTCTTTGCTTTTTTAAAAATAATTAATCAATTCAATAATTTTCACCTCTAGTTGAATAGGTGGTTTTTCTTCTAGTCTTAACCAGAGCAATTATGAATCAATAAATTCCAACTATTGTGAGAAAAATTTCTCTATTTAAACCTCTTGTAGTAGTTGTTAGTGTTTCAAAACTTTGTGTTAATGCCTCAAATATTTTTTCTTCTAGTGGATTGATTTATTGTGGCATTGGGTGCTTGTCATTCATTTGGACTCTTCTTTGGCTATTTACTTTCTAATATTCTCATCTTCAACAACTCAATGTCAAGGACCATTTCTATAGAAGTTGTCCTACAAGAATGTTTCTATGAGATATTGGAGTATTATAATAATTGATTATGTTAGACTTTATATAGGGATATAATTTATTGCATGTTCACATGAATTTTTGAAAAAATCTCTTAATAATTTTTCTTTTCATTTTTATTACATGTTATAAATATGTTTTTCTTTAATGTTTCTTTTTTAAACCATGGGTCTAAATTTACCCATGTTTGATGCTAAAAAATTCTATTTTGGGAGTTGTTTTCATAGGTAAAATTTTTAGCAATCCTCTTACAACATTTTCATGTGTTGTCTCTAGTGTTTGTCACTCAGTTTTTAATAGTGCATTGGCTGATTTTTTGTATGTCCTTTGGAAATGAGGTTTATCCTATGGAAATGAATTTTAGAGTTGAGGATTCATATCTACCACACTAGAATATATTTCAATTATGTAAGAAAATTGATTTCATTGTTGAATATGTTACTTAATTTTTAGATATTTGTAATAGAGATACTAAATTTTCATGTTATACATTATGAAATATTGATGGGATTCCACTTCAAATTTTGATTGTGTGTAATTTGTATTCTCTTTAGATTTTATTGTGTATGTACATTTGTTGAACACTATTAAGGTTGTATGAGATGAAATCTTATCTATAAGTATGAAAAAGTAATTTGTTGCATGGGATTTATTTATTAATGAAGTTCTACCTCTCACTATCTATGGTAAAAAACAAGAATTCCTTGATTATTCTCCATATTCTCAGTGATTTGATCCTTGTAAAGCATCAACATGAACCAAAACTATTGAGCCAATGCCCAGTAAAAATTTAGACAAGGGTGGTTTCATATTCAACATTTGATAAAGCATCCAAATATTTGTCTACCATCTCATTGGAAGAGCCTCTTATGTGTTCAAATATAATATTTAATTTCTTCTAGACATTGCCCACAAAGTATGGGCTTTCCTACCAGTATCTCTACAAACATGCATCCCACTGAAAAAATACATACTAGAATATAATGGTATGTTGATTTTTGTATGATAATTTTTAGATCTTGGTACCATAATGACACAATTCATTCTCATCTTTTTGCCTCATCCCATTCTCTTTATCCTTCATTACATAGCCAATCCAAATTCTGCAAGTTTAAGTTGGATGGCACCTTGTTTATTTATGGAAATTATATAGTTAGAAGGCTTGATATCTCTATGTGAAATGACCTTATTATGATAATAAGGAACACCATTGCAGATTTTCCACATTAAGTGTCTTACCAATTCAGGGTTACCCTCACCAATTGAATAATTTTCTCCACGTAAAAATCTTACCAGTAAATGATAAAATATATATATCCATAGCAATATATATAATTTCCTTTGCATTCATACATGGGTAGATTTCATGTTTACTATAGTCATTGATTTCCTTCAACAAATAGCCCTTTATTATTTCTTCCCCACCCTCTCTAGGAATTTGTACTTAATTTGGAAAATAATGAGTCTTAGAATTATATTTTTAATTTATTTTTTGGAAAAAAATTATCAATAAAAATGGTGGGAAATGTTTTGAGGATAGAATAAAGACAATATTCCACTTGTTCCATATGGTTATTTCTTATTTTTAATACAAGACTATATTTTTTTTGTAAATTACTAATTTCCACTATAAAATTGTATGTAACTTGTGATAAAATTGATAAAATGTTCTTCGATGATATAATAAAGTTTCAAATGTAGTAGGGCTAAAAAAAGAAATTGTGGTTAAAATGCAAATTGAGAGAATAAAATGAAAAATTATTGGAAGTAAAATATAAAAATAAAAATTTATTGATGAAATTTACATATTTTGATATTTTTTTCATGAATTTGATAAGGATTAATTGCAAATTGTTGATAAATTTTCATTGGAAAAAGATAGACTGATTGTTTGGAAAATTATAACCACTTATATAGTAAATTAAAATTTTTATAGAAGGATCATTATTGTAAGAAGAATCACTAAGAGGGGGGCATGAATTGTTTGAAAGAATTCATTCAATTATCCTTTAAAATTCATTAAACCATGAAAGCAATATAGTGATATAACAATGTATAAAGAACCATTCACATGAGCTTAACACAAGAAAACACATATATGAGTGGGAAACCCTCAAGGGGAAGAAAACCCAATGTGATCTCTAAAAATGGATTAAAGTCCTATAAAACAAAAGACCAAATTTTGTTGTTTACCAACTCAACTTAGATCACCAACCCCAATAAAGTCAAATACCCTCTTGAATAGGCTTTAACAAGTACCTACTTGGAAGGAAGCACCAACTCCCTAAGTGACTCAACACCAACTCAACCACCTCATGAATTTTGATCACCATACCTATAATCTAATATTATGGTCTCATTTTGAGACCTAATTTTTCTCAACCATGCAATATTTTATTCACTTATATTACATACATCAAATAGGCCTAAACTTCCTTGTATATATACTAGACACATGGTCACACACCACTTGGTCAACCATACACCTTCAACCTCTTTGGTCAGCCATATAATAGATCTTATAAAATCTTATGAACATGATTAAAATGTAATTTTAACCCCTTTGGTCTACAACAACTCAATTAGGCCTCATTTCTCTTTTAGGTCTCATGGAGACCTAATTGCATTAGGTTTATCCTCTTAGCACCAAAACTTGATACTCTTAGACCCAAATGGCCCTCTCCAACAATAAAAACCATTAAATCACTTAGACAAAGAACTATACTAACATTATCCATGCTTTGTTAGACCTGTATCCTCTGTTCATACCATGAAAGTTATTTTTAGGACAAAATGCCCTAGTATGCATGTGTACCTTAAAATTATATCTTGAGAAAAATGTAGATTAAACACCCTTAAGTTACTGAAATATGAAAAATGAAACATTTATACATATTATCCATGACCTCAAGGTCATGACCAAATGATTGGATCATTTTCACTTAGGAGATAAAGGCTCAAGAACATCTTTGCAACTTGCTTACTTAGGACTGCTAATTTACCTCAAAAATTAGTCATGCTAAATTAGACATCCAACACCTATGTAAATACTTATCATGAATCATAATGCATAAAAATGGTTCTATGATATATCCATATCATCATAATATAAAAAATCATATGGCCTAATATCAAATATTGGTCTTGCAGACTCATTACTTGACCTTATATCTCATAGTCTTATTTGAACTAGACATGCCATTTTGTGAGCAATTTTTACACTACATACACTAACTTCCAAATTTATAAAAGAATTATCATGACTTAAAAGTAATAAATATATCCTTTATTTAATTTTTTGCATCAATTTATCATGCATATACCCTCAAATCTATATTTTCATCTCTTCCTATATTTTGCACTATTTGTACCATTAGGTTTATATGTGATTGGTTAACTTGGATGATAAAATTACAAAATTTAAAGGATAGAACATATAAATAAATCATCATGTAAATTTAAAATGAGTCTCTATATTCTTCTACCATCCATTTGATTTTCTTGACCAATGCAAATTTTGAGATCTATAGAAACTTCTTGAGAAATAAGCCTATATTTATGCAACTTTTCTCTCATCTAACTAACCACCACCTCATGGAGGTACTTGGGAGAGTTGAATACATGATCCAATATATTATCTAGGAATTTTAATCCATTATAATCTGATTTGAGTAATATATTTCACATCAGATACTTATTAGGGTTTTAGGGAGGTTTAACATAGGTTTTGGGGTTAACTATTATTCATAAAAGATTCCCACTTGAATCCAAAATAAATGCCCATAGATCTTATCTAGGACCTTTACCCATCTCTCCATAATAAATCAGACTCCCATTTCAAGGTTAAACATGCTAATGTACATCTGAAAGTGATTCTCAAGTTTGAGACCTCATTTTGTGAGCTCAAGAAGGCCTAAAACTATGTTTTATGAACTTTTCCTTCAAGTCTTGACCTCAAAATTTGTTATAATGCCTTAAAAAATGTATATCATTTCTTTCCATGCTCATATTTTCATACTTACCTTTAAATATGATCTTCATGCCTCACTAGGCTAGGTAGGGTCTAGGAGTAGTCTAGGTGCATACTTGGACTAAAGGTCCTACCCCTATATGTTTACCTTGAAACTCTCTGTGAATGTTTAAATGCCTTAAATAAATGATAAAATAGTGCCATACAACCTTCACATTCCTATGTTCATTGTTTTTTATTCCCATACCTCTTTATGTCATGACTGCTCATGACTAGGCTTTTTATGCACTTTAACATCATGACTTGTACTTTCATGCAACCATAAGACATTATTTTCCTTCAAATAATATATTTCTCTTTATCTCATGAAATCTATCTCTCTTTCCCTCTCAATTCACCTTTTCACATCATACATTTCCAACTAAGATTAGTCACCTTTAACATCAACCGTCATAAGATGCACCTTTGACATCAATGATAATACTCAATAATCTCCCCCTTTGTCATTGATGGAAACCACTCTCATAACATTATCTCAATAGGAAATTTCTTCCCTCATTATAAAATTTATCCCCCTTTGACATAATATGAAAAAGAGATGCCTTCAATTCTTGGATCACACCACTTTCAACCAAAACATTCAACACACAGGATTATGAGTCTATGAAGCACTATACAAACATGCTCCCCCTATCTCCATGCATTACATCTCAGCACTAATCACATGCTCTTATGGAGATAATGAACCACCTAATTATCTCCCCCTAATAACTTGACTTCCTCAATTATTATTAGGGGTAGGAACTACACCCAATTCTTATCATATATATTCAAATATTACCTTTGGAAGTGGATTGGTCAAAATGTGTATAATCTTATCCTTTGTAGTAAAATATTCAAGTTTAACACTTTTTTCACTTACCTTATCTCTAAGGAAATGATACTTGATGGTAATGTGATTAGTAATTAAGTGAATGCTATGATTATTTGAGATGCTTATGTCACTTGCATTGTCTATAGATAGGGCTAGGACTATCATACTCCACTTTGTAGTCTCTTAAAGTATATCTCATCCATAAGACTTGAGTGCAACATAAATATATTGCAATGCATTCATCCTCACAAGTATATAATGACATATTTGATTGCTTCTTACTTATCCATGATACTAGGAATTCTCCTAAGAAGAAAGCTCTTCCACTAGTGATCTTCCTATCATATAGATTCCCTACCTAGTCTACATATATATAGGTTATCAAGTTAAACTCCTTGATCCTTGATATGAAAACCTAAACTCCATAGTCCCCTTGAGATAAGTATCTTTTTGACTACTTATAGATTAGTTTTCTTTGGGTCTACTTGAAATCTTCCCACAAGACCTATTGCTTGCATGATGTTAGGTCTAGAGGTATATTATGTATGATTAACCTCATATATTAATCTTCCTTACTCAACATACACCCTATAATCATAGGTGTGTTAAATACCTTGAAATATTCCATTTAAAACCTTTTCAACATCTCTCTTATGTACTTGGATTGTGAAATGAATATACTACATTCTGATTGATTGATTTGTAACCCAAAAAAAATGATAGTTCTCCCAATATGTACATCTCAAACTCCTTCTTCATCACATCTACAAAATACTTATTCATATTCTCACTATTTCCACCAAATATGATGTCATCCACATAGAAAACTACTAGTAACTAATGGTCATCTTTTGTATTAATGTACATATTACTATCTACAACTCCTCTTTTTAATCCTTGGTCCAATATATACCTATCCAATTTAGCATACCAAGATCTCAAAGTTTCACTTTAGATCATAAAGATCCATTTTCAATCTACAAACATAGTCCTTGGTACTTAATAATGATAAACCCTTAGGTTGATCTATGTACACCTCCTTTTCCAGGTTCCCATTTAGAAAAGCTAACTTAACATCCATGTAATACACCTTGAATCCTTCAAATCTTGCATATGCTAAAAATAATCTAATAACCTCCAATATTGATACTAGTGCAAAGGTTTCCTCAAAATCCACCCCTTAAACTTATGCATACCCCTTTCATACTAATATATCCTTATTCCTAGTGACTTATCAATCTTCATTCAACTTATTCTTGAACACCCATTTTGTGCTAATGACATTCTTGTCTTTAGACCTAAGAACTAGTTCCCATGTATCATTATTTTCTATTTGGTCTAACTTCTCATTCATAGCACCTATCCAAAACTTGTCTTTGATTGATTTTAGAAGGTTTTGGTTAAACATTATACAATAGATCAACATTATCTTGATTTAAGTTACTTACTAGTCTTCTCCTTATTTTCATACCTCTATCCTTGTTACCAATTATTTGTGATTCAGGATGGTCTCTCTAAATATACCTTGAAGGACCTTTTTAATCTTGTCTTTCCTCCACTTCTTCTTCCTCATCTATCTCTATTATTTATTTTTAATTCTTGAATTCTAAATTCTATGATGTATCCTTTGACTGTGAGTGTGACTTCTTATAACTTGTCTCATCAAACTTCACATTGGTACTTTCCACTATCTTTTGCAACCTCTTATTATAGAATCTATAGGCTGATCTTACTTATAAGTATCCCAAGAATATTCCTTCAATATACCTAGAATCAAACTTTACTAGGTCTTCCTCATGTCTTCTAATGAAGCATATGCTTCCAAACACTCTAAAGTATTCTACATTAGTAGGTCTCCTCTTTCCACATTTCATAAGGATCCTTTTTACCATTATGTTCCTTATCTATCCTCTATTCAAAAAATGTAGACTTTAGTGTTCACTACCCCTCTCTAGTATCCATAACTAACTTTGACTCATTTATCATAGTTATTTCCATCTCTTGAACTATAGGTTTTATCTATCTAGATTTTTAATGATGAAACTCTACCTTTGTTGTCTCTTGAAGGAGTCACACTCTTCTTGACTTGTTGATGACCAAATTTAGTTTTAGATTTGAAAGTTTTTGCATAGGCCTTTACTTAATTAGTACCATCACTTCTTGATAGTCCATTATCTTCATTGAGATTTGACTCTCCTTATTTTCATTTTAGTCTTATCTGAATGCAAGACCTATCTTTTCATGTGGAAACCTCTGAATATTCAAAATATCACCAAGGAATTCTAATCTCTTTTTAAATTTTTGATGTGTCTTCAATTGATTACCTTTTTTTTCTCTTGAAGGAGTCACACTCTTCTTGACTTGTTGATCCAATTCTACCTATTAGGATTCCATTTCTATTCCAAACTTGATGCATTATTTCTCCTTTGATCTTAAGATCCTTGTAATGATAATCTCAATCAAAGTTTCTATTTTTTAAGTGTTTTATGATTTCCTCATGTTCATTGGTGTTGTTACTTAGTCTCTCTTAGAAGAGATTGATTTTTTACTTATAACTCTTTACCAATGATCTTAGTTTCTGATTCTTCCTTCTTTAAAACTTCAAATCCTCTAGAGCACTCACCAATTCTACCTCAAGATTCACTTTAACCTCTTCTTCATCGCCAATAATAATTTTCACTTTTGAACAATGCTCATTATCTATTTATATAACTATGAATAAGGTTTCATTGATATCATGATCATTAATATCATCATCACTATCAGATGTACTTGTGTGACTGACATTAGAGGAGTTATTGTCTTATTTGATATAGAAACTTCTCTTCTTGAATGACCCTTTATTGCCTTCATACTTCCTAAAACTCTTTTTATTCTTATTAAGATTATAGAACTTCTTATCACCACCATGATGTTTATTATATCTCTCCATCATGCTCATGATTGTCATTATTAGGATATTTAGATGAAAAATGACCAATATTATCATAATTAAAATCACTTGAATGGTAAATTAACCTGATACTTACTTAATATTTACCTTAGTTTTATGACAAACATGGATTTTATCTTTTCATTATCAATGTCTATAACAACTTCATCTTTAAACTTTTTACCTTGTGATGTTTTCTCAAATTTAAATGCAACTTCCTTCTTGGAAGGTCTTCCATCACTTGTTTTCAATTCATAAGTAATAAATATGCCATGAAGCTCATCCATTTTTAATATGTAAGATCTTTGATCTCCTCCACAACATAAAATTTTGAATCAAACTTAGATGTCAAGGATCTTAGTACCTTTTATACCACTATTGATTCTTCCAACTTCTCTCCTAGACCTCTGATGGCATTTATTTACCACTTGATCTATTCTTAATAGATAAGATTCAATGTTTTTCCTCCTTCATTCTTAGACTTTCAAACTACCTTTAGTGGGTCTGCAACTTTGTCAACTTCACATTGGTGTCTCCTTCATAGATGGTTTTAAACTTTTCCCAATAACCTTTGAATTTATAAAAATGCATTACCTTTACAAAATTTGCCTCTAAAATACCACAAAATATGGAATTCATTGCCTTAGAGTTATTCTCATTTGCCTTCTTGCCTATTGCATTGGTTGGTGGTGTATAAAGTGGATTTAATCCATCAACCAAAGAATGCAATATCTCATAGCCCATGACATTAGATAGGTATTCATTCTTATTCTCCAAAATTCATAGTTATTCCCACTAAATAGAGGAGCCTTATTGGTTGAAAAATCTCTTTGTACTTGATGACAAGACATGATTGTGCTTCTGAGGATCACCTTAAAGCTATTATACCTACTTCCAAAAACCAAGCTTTGATACCATTTGTTAGATGAATAATCATTGAGAGAGGGGGGGGTTAATTAGTTTTTGAAAATTTTCATTCAATTATCCTTTAACATTCCTTAAACCATTAAAACAATGCATAAAGAACCATTCACATGAGCATAACATAAGAAAACACATATATGAGTGGAAAAAGCTCAAGGGGAATAAAACCCATTATGATATTTAAAATAGACTAAAATAATATAAAACAATAAAAAAAATTATGTTTATCACAAAATCAACTTAGATGATCAACCCCAATAAAGTCAAGCACCCACTTGACTAGGCTTTAGCAAGCACCTACTTACAAAGAAACACCAACTCCCCAAGTGACTCAACACCAAATCAACCACCTCATTAATTTTTATTAACATAAATTTACTCTAATTTTATGGTCTAATTTAAATACCTCATTCTAATCAACCTTGTAATATTTTATTCACTTATATTGCATACATCAAATAGGCCTAAACTACCTTGCATATATATTAAACACATAGTCACACACCACTTGGTCGGCTACACACATTCAACCTCTTAGGTCATCTATAAAATATATACTTATAACATATTATGAACATTATTTTAATGTAATGTTCACCCTTTTTGGTCTTAAATAACTTAATTAGGCATCATTTCTCTTTTAGGTCTCATGGAGACCCAATTACTGTAGATCTATCCTCTTAGTGAAAAAACTTGATCCTTTTGTGACCAGATGTTTTTTTACAACAATAAAAAACCATTAAATCAATTATAAAAATAAATATATTTACATATTACATGATTTATCATACCTTTATCCTTCATTCATATCATGAAATTTTTTTTTAGGATAATTTGCCCTATTACCCATGTGTACCTTAAAAGTTTGTCTTGCAAAACATTAAGTTTAAACACCCTTAATATACTAAAATTTGAAAAATGAAAAATTTATAAAAATTATCCATGATCTCATGGTCATCAAAAAATTCTTGGAACATTTTCACTCAGGAGATAAAGGCTCAAAAACATCTATGCAACTCGCTTACTCAGAATTGTCAATTTACCTAAAAACCAATCACGATGAATTTGACCTTCAACACCTATGTAAATAATTTTCATGACTCTTTATGTATGAAAATGGTATTATGAGATATATATAACATCATAAAATATAAAAATAATTTTTTCTAATGTCAAATATTGGTCTTGCACACCAATTACTTGACCTTATATCTCACAGTCTTATCTGAACCAAACAAGTCATTTTGTGAACAACTTTTTCACTACATACACTGACTTTCAAAGATTCTAAAAGAATTATCATGAATTAAAATTAATAAATAATTCTTTTATGATTTTTTTAAAATCAATATATCATGCATAGACCCTCAAATCTATCTTTTCATCTTTGCCTAGATTTTGTACTATTTGTACCATTAGGTTTATTTGGGACTGGATAACTTAGATGACCAAATTAGAAAATTTTAAGGATATAAAATATCCATAAATCATCATGGATATGTAAAATTAGTCTCTATATTCTTATACCATCCATTTTATTTTCCTTACCAATTCAACTTTTGATATTTA
The DNA here is from genome assembly GCA_037957365.1 of Torreya grandis. NCBI lineage: Eukaryota > Viridiplantae > Streptophyta > Pinopsida > Cupressales > Taxaceae > Torreya > Torreya grandis. Next base: position 1,733,731 of record JARHVA010000347.1, read on the forward strand.
TAGCAACTTCTTGACAAATAAGCATGTATCTATGCATTCTCTCTCTCATATGACTAACCATCACCAACTAGAGGTATGTGGGAGAGTTTTAATACATTATATAATAATTTACATCCATTTTTAGTTTATTTGAACAAAATATTTCACATCAGGTCCTTATTAGGGTTCTATGAAGGTTTAACATAGGTTTTGGTGTTAACGATTGTTCATAAAGGACTGCCACTTGAATCCAAAAATTAATGCCTGTATATATTAGCTATGACTATTACCAATCTCTACTTAACATATTTGAATCTACCAAAAAACATATAAGAGTGCTTCTTGGGTTCATGGCCTCATTATATGAGCTTGAGAAGGCTTAAAACTATGTTTTATGCACTTTTCCTTTCAAGTCTTAACCTCAAAATTTGTGATCATGCCTTAGAAAAAATATATCACCTATTTCCATGCTTATATGTGCATAATTACCTTGAAATGTGATCTTCATACCTCACTAGGCTAGGTAGGGTTTAAGAGTGGTCTAGGTGCATACTTAGACTGAATGTCCTTACCCTATAGGTTTACCCTATAGACTCTATATCAATGCTTCATTGCCTTACATTCTCAAAAAGTGCCATGAAAACTTCACATGCTTATCGTTCATTCATTTTTATTCCCATACCTCTTTATGTCATGATTTTTCTCATGACTAGGCTTCCTATACACTTTGACATCATTGACATGTACCTTTATGCAACCATAAGACATTATTTGCCTTCAAATTCTCTCTTTCTCTTTCTCTCACGAAATCTCTCTCTCAATGCACCTTGTCACATCACACATTACCAACTAATCTTAGTTACCTTTGACATCAACCTTCACAACATGCAACTTTGACATCAATGACAATACTTAACAATCATAACTCAAAACTTGAAACTACATTACAATCTATTGACAAATAAATATCTACATATACAATTGAGTATGTAGATTTTTTTTTACTACTAAGTGAATGATGGTAGCTGGTAAGTATAATTCAAATAAATGAGGGATTAATTTCAAAACATTTGCTTAAAATATTTATTTTATTGAACTACATATTCATCTTAATCATGAAATCTTCTATTTTCAATGATTATTTTATCATCATCTATATTATTTTCAATGACATCAAAGTTTTGATTCTTTTTCAAAACAATTTTTTATCCCAAATTATTAAAAAATTACATAAACTCAAGGTTGAAAGAGTTTTACTCAATATTCATGGGTTAAAATTGATACCTATTAAGATTGATTTGTTGATTTGTGACAAGTTCATCTTGATTCAAAGCGCTAGTAATCCAAATATTTGTAACATTAATATTGTCATGTATATTTATGGGAAATGTGATTTAAATTAGAATCATGCTTTTATGGATAATTTTGTGATGGAAACATGGAATGAATTAGATCAATTAAGAAGACTATCATCACCAATGTAAACATTTTTTGACATTCCCATATTGAATTTTTTGAGAGAATAGGAATTATAGTAAATCTAATTAACATTGAACAGTTATCAATAACTGTATTGTATGGTTACAACCCATCCTTTGCATTTTGAATAATGTATAAGTAATAACATATCACCCCTTGATCTATTTATCATTTATGTTATTTTATAATTAAAAATGCTTATATTAAATTAAAAAGATACTAAAATATCAACAATAATTGTGAGAGACTTGATTACAATCTAAAACATCAAAATTAGAGATCTTCTAAAACTTAGATATACCTATAAAACCATATAATAAAAAAGATAGAACTAAGATAATTATTAATAATTTTACCAAGACCATTAATTTGTATAGATGGTTCATTTTTGTGCTAGATATTGAAATACTAGAAACACTGATCATATCCCATTATGGTTTTAGTCTGATTCTTTATTATTTGAGAATGAAAATCCTAAGGCCTATTTATCAAGTATTCATTTTACTATTTTACTTATTAAATATGTTATTACCTAGAAATTCATGAAAATTGAAGGCCAAACTTTATCCCCAAATTATTCGATTGGAAACATTATAATGATTCTTAGAGATTATGTCATGTGCAACTATGGACCAAAAATAATAGATTATTTTATTTAAATTATCAACAAATTATATGACTCAAATGGATCCAAGAGTCAAAAGGCTATATAAAATTTTAAATAATAACCAATGTTAGTATTTATATGATGTAAGATAATGATTTTCAAAGGCTCTTGGCATTGATAGTCAGAGCATGCATATATAAATTTGGTAATTATAACTACAAATATGAGTCATTGCTTATAGAGGATAATAAATAATTTTAATTTCCTATGTGATTCCACATAAAGTAATGAATGTGTTTAACATTATGGAGAGTAATTTGATAAAAATGATAAAATCAAATAAATATTGATATATATTGAACTCGTGATCAGATGTGTGATCCTTAAGAAGTAATTTATGTAACCTTATAATTATAAAACTTCAACCCTAATCTTTAGAGCCAACAAACTATCTTGTACCATTTTTTGTTTTGGTGCACAAGCCTTTATTATCCAAGAGATTAGTCATTGTATATTTTATCCATAAAATTATGTATGAATAAAATGATGGATAATCTCTAGTTAATGGTATTGGATTCCTCTAAGAGGATATTGAGCCTCTAATCATGATAAACCTCCCTTTATCATTGCTTCAATGATAACTTTATAATCTCCATTAAATTACAAACACCTAAATATTTTCTCCATCTCAAACAATATTAGTTGTCAAATCTAAGAAGATTAGAAAGTAAAAAACTAAAGGATAATCTATATGAATGAAGATAACCCACTACCATAATAACTCAATCAACTAGAATAAATAACAATGAGGAATTTTGTGGTATTGCACTAGCACACATTATTGAGACACTAAAAAATACTACAAGAGGTGTAAATGGAGAATTTTTTCTCATAATAGTTGGACTATATTGATTATAATGGCTTTAGTTAGGACTAGGATAAGAATCAACTATTTAACTAGAGGTGACAATCATTCAAAATAGGTCAAAACAAAGCAATTCAAATATAAATCAACTTTAGTGTTGAGACAAGTATATCACCTTTATAAGATATAAGATATTATATTATAAGTTTTTATATTAAAAAGTATGTCATTACATGTAATCCAAGTTTTATAATCCATATAAGTCAAACACTATAATCAATAGAAGAAAACCCAAAATCTTATAAAGTTCAAACTATCTTACAAATAATTTTAAAAGAAACAATGTGATGTGAAACATGAAATAAAAATTCCAAAAATAATACCATAGATAATAATGTGTTAACATCCATCATAAGAATAAAAAAGTGCCACATTTACCCTAAACAATAGTCTAAATAGCTTAATGATATATGTTCTTATTTCAACTCGCAACAGTCTTCAGCTAAAATGACATGCATAAAAAAACTAGCAATGGACTTTAAAAATGGAGATTGATAAATTATTTTAGTGTCATATACATAAATATCCCAAAAATTCATGTAAATTTTTTAGATCTTATTTAAATAAAACAAACATCTACTTAAAATTTAGAAGCATGCTAAATTAAGTGAATTCAAAAATTTAGAAATAATACCAATATAGCATAAATACACAGAGAATGTTTCAAGAATAGATTACCTTTTATGTATGTTTGGTTGAAGGAAGAGCTATATATTCCTCATATCAAATATTAAATACCTAAATTTTTAATAACCCTACCTTTACCAATGCAAATAACACAAGAAAAACACCAGATACAAGTCTAAAATTTATACTCTAGAGTGAAAATTAAAAACTAGAGGAGAATTTTTTTTGGTCATTGGAATGCCCCACTTAAATTCATATTACTTATAGAACAACATTCAAGAAAATATATGAGAGCATGAAATCCCAATAAAAATAAAAAATAAAAGTAAGAATATTTAAAAATTATTGAGACACTAAAAATATAAAAAATAAAAACCAAGAAAATAATAAAAAACAAGAAAAAAGAAAAAAGCAATTAAGTGGAATGTTTTTAGGCATTTTGAATGTGCAAATGGTCTTAATTAACATATATGGTTAAGTTAATTATTTTTTTTTATATAATTAATGAAATAAGAAATAAATCCCTTATTTTTGGAGTTCTTACAAGGCCCCTTTTTAACCAATATTTCCCCTAATGAAAGTCTTGAAAAAAAACTTAGGAAAATGGGTTTTATGAATTGTTTAGAAGATTATAGTTGTATAGTATCTATATTTTGCCACAAATCATTGTCATGCATAGTTGAAACAAAAAAATTTAGGTTATTTTGAAGTCTTTGGGGAAGAAAATTAGGTTTTATTATCATTATGGTGTTGACTTATCTATTTGGTGAGGAGTTGAGTGGTAGGGTTTGGAATGAATCTACCATGCAAAAATAATGATATTAGAACTTTGAGATAATAGTAGAAAGGATGGACATGCATTTATGATTTTACATCTTTTAAGGGATAACTTATATAATTTTAGGAGAAACTCAAGGGCATGCATAATGTATAAATGAAAAGAAAATAGAATAAGAAGAAGGAAAATGGAAGAGTAGAGGGGACAGGGAAAAAAGAAGCAAGAACATTATCTAAAGGAAAAGGACTACCAATATATAAATTTGGACAACAACCATTACTAGTGACTATTCAAGTAGAGTATTTTAATTTAAAAATAAAATTATATGGGTTTGATTGTATAGAGAGGCATACAAACTAAGTTTCCCATCTATAAGTATAAATTTTGAATATCTTTTTCACCTAAGTTTAGTATTAAAAACTATTTGAATGCATATACTGGTAGTATCTTGTACATTTAGAACCATCCTACACAACTAAATTAAAAAAATGGTATTTAGAGATTAATCTAGATATATAATAGTTCACTCTTATGGACATAGGGATGGAACTCATTTCCATCCTTAGGTCTATAAAACTGAGAGTAGATCCATTGTAAATGAATATAATACATGTTTTATAGGTGATTTGCTTATGATAAATACACTCATTGCATTTTTTTGACATAAGTATAATGAGTTAGAAGATGAGAAATTGTATTTTATTATATAATTTCTTATTATAGAGTATTTTTATCATAGTATCTATATTAAACTTGATTTTTGAATTACCTTCATTGATTGGGATTAAAGTTAGACATAATATTTTATGGATTAAAAAGATGTAGATAAAGTAGTACTCGAGAATGTATTATTTGGTTTAAAATTTCTAAAATCTTAGGTATTTTTGTTAGGAGTTATTGACAAGTAGTTATATGTTTTACATAGTAAGTTGTAGGTTCATACTTTGAGAATTTGTCAAGTTTTCTACAACAATACTTTTACATACTCAATTATAGATGTATAATGTTTATAAAATTATATAACCCTATGTGTTTATATATGAACTATAAAATTTGGATGATGATTAATTATTAAAAATATAATTTTATATATGTATAATAATAAGAATGCCCCTACATATACTCATTTATTGAGTCACCTATCTAATGAGTTTATTTACAACCTTATTCATTCTTATATGACTAAGAAGTTCATATACAATCCTATACTTTCTTATATCAGCATCCCCCAACTTATCCTTCTATGTCTTCCATTATTAGGCCCCCAAATCCTACTAACAAACATATCTAGTGCTTCCATGGGACAAATAATCACTCTTCCACTCATTGATAGAAAATTAGGTAGTATATTGACACATTTCACCTCACCACTTTCAACCTAAAGATAAGGCTATACCTCCTCTTAATCTATTATTGAGTATATCCCCAAATATAGGGAGGTATACTATCTTTGGCACCATGTGGTACCCATCATATTGATTATTGTATTCTAAAATAACACCTTTGTGATTAGCCTCAATTGACATGTACTAGCTATTCCTCCTTTGATAGATCACCCATGCAATAAGGCTTCTCCTTATTCAATGGTAGAACCCCTTCTACTAGTGGTACCTTCTTTTACACTAGTGGAATGTCCTTATCATCATGAAGATACCATTCCTATTTAGGCACATATTCCTCTCTTTGAGTTTCCTATGCATGAAATCCCTCATGAGCATGATCTTTTTGCTACACCTCATTGAGGAGATTAAAAATAATTATTTCTTTCCATGAAGATTAATGAGACTTTGGTTGTTGTTAGGATCTAACTTTATACAAGTGTTTCAAATGTCATGGATAATATTTATGGGAAAATTTATTACTATTTGTGAACATGGCATGGTGTTCTTTCACATTATTTTTCATTTTGATTTTGAATTGGATTTATGATCCATTTTTATATATCTTATACACTTGACTACATGTAAATTTTGGTTTCACCTATCTAGTTACCATGGATCTTTATATTATTCTTTATGTCTTTTATTGGTTTAATTTACATTCCTTTATTCTTATGGCTTCTTTCATCCATTTTCCTGATTGCACACTTATGTTTATGAGTTTAATTCTTTCATGGATTCTTTTTCTTTTAAAATTATTATTTGATATCTTATCTCACTTAAAACTTAGATAATTATTATTGTGACTTAGTTATATAAACCTTGATTCCCTTAGTAATCTTTCTTTACCATATAATTAGTTAGTAAACACAACATCTCATTATACTCCTATTTATTGATATACTTTGGACCTCCTTTTATTACTCTATATTCCTTTCACATACTAAGCATATATAAGTTTAAAGTTGAGATTACATATTGGTTCATAGGTAAGCCTAAGTGTTTAGTCAATCATATCCTTGGATACTTAGCTTCTTTTAATCAAAGTACTAAATCTCATTCATGTGTATCACTTTTATAACTCATGTTAGTTATTCCAAATCCACATGGAGGAGTAATATTAAAATCTATAACAAAGTTAAAATTAAATAATTTAAACAGAAATTAATGATACAAAAGGCAACATATAAATTCAAAAGTAAAATCACACTAAAAGACATGATTCATAGCACATATCCTATTTTTAATCAAAGCTCAAACTCCATAGTTGGCCTCATAATAGAATCAAGGTCCATTTGGTTAGAGATTAAAATAATATTTTAGTTTTACCTACTTTATCACATAAGTACCCAATATTTTTAGTATATTGATGGTTTTGAAAGAGGTCCTAAGGAGTGGGTAACATGTTGTGGGAAGGTAGGGATATTTTAATTTTATTCTTCATATAACTATCATAAGTTGATATTATTATCTCATATATTTTCCTATATAGATTTTTTATTATTGTGAGTAGATATAATTTGTATTTTGATGGTCACTAGACTCTTAGTGTCTCTCCTTTGTACCTACCTTGTTTCCTAAGGTCTTATCATAGATGCCTATGTCATGATTTTTACATTACCTATTTTATTACAACATTCCTAATATTTTCTCTTGAAATTTTTTTTGTTTTTATCTTCTCATTCCCCCTAGGGTTTTATTTTGTGAGTTTTAGTGTAAGACCATAGATAAGACTAGGCTCTCCTCATAAATTACCATAATAAACAATTCCTTACCCATTCACCTCATTGGTATTCCCCTTGTGAGTTTAAATGTAAGACCATTGATATGACTAAGCCCTCCTCATAAATTACCACATTAAAAAAAAAAATTCAAATCATTCCCATGGTTGTTTCTACCTCATTGGTGTTCCCTTTGTGAGTTTCAATGTCATGGATAGGACTAGGCCCTCCTAAAAAAATATGCCAATACCTAATTCCTACTATAACCAAGTCATAATGAAATTATACATGTCAAATTTGAGATAATTAATGTTATATTATGAGTTACATATCATTGACATACTTTCCATATTGATTTAGTATTTTATACTTAATTCATTAGTATTTTACTTTTATATTCTTATTTTTCAATTGTATGTATGTATACAACCATTTTATTAATTTTTTTCATGCTTCATAGATTGACTTATTGTGATAAATTTAATTTACTCTTATATTTTATTTATTTTCATACTTCCCATCTTGATTTAATATGATTGATTGACTTAATTATTTTGTTTTTATAACATTGATTTTCATGTGCCTTCCATTTTATTAAAAAATTTCATACTTTCCAATATGATATAGTGTGTTTTTTATTTATTTTAAATGGTGTATATTTTTCTCCTTTTTACCATCTTTGGTTTATTATATTTATTCATCTTTTGTTATTACACATTTTCCATTGTGATATAGTGTGTATTATATTTGTTTTGATTACTTATACTTATCCAAATCATTTTTGTCTTTTTTATTTTTAATCATACATGTGTATCACATAATTATATAAAATAAAACATCCATCACATATTTCCCATAACATATACAACCAAACAAAAATACATGTGCTAGAAAGGAAATGTGCATCTACATATAAATCCAAGTACAACTCATGAGATCAATAAAATATCAAAATGTGTGTGTGTGTGTGTGTGTGTGTGTGTGTGTGTGTGTGTGTGTGTGTGTGTGTGTGTGTGTGTGTGTGTGTGTGTGTTGATGTTGTTGTCTTGAGATCCTGGACTACCTCTTTACAATGCACTATTCAGAGGGGTCAATTATAGGCATCCATGTGTAGCGTGGCTAGGCCATAGGACAAACATGATGGATCACAACCTTAGAGATGTAGCTATTGTATTTTTTCCTACGCTCCATCATGTTTTTCCTATGGCCTAGCCATGCTACCTATGGATACCTACTATGACCCCTATATATCATGTGTTTTATATAATATAAAGTACAAATTACAATAGCTACATCTCTAAGGTTGTACTCCATCATGTTTGTCTTGTGGCCTAGCCACGTTACCCATGGATGCCTATAATTGACCCATATATATCATGTATTTTATATAATACAAAGTTAAAAATATAATAACTACATCTCTAAGGTTGTGTTTCACCATGTTTGTCTTGTGGCCTAGCCGTGCTACCCCTAGATGCCTGTAATCAACCCCTCTAAATAGTTCATTGTAAAGAGGTAGTCTAGGATATAAATCTAATAAAATATCCCTCTAAATTCACCACTTAGGCCTAAACCTATTTAAGATAGACTATAGTCATCATGTGCATGATTCACTTATGTGTTGAGGCCTACCAAGCCTATTCATCTCCAACTTGTAGCCATATTGGTGGCTATAATCCATCACCTCATACTTTTACCTATTGTAGTACCTATCCCACTAGTGTAAAACAACTCACTTTATCTAGGATATATAAAACCATAGGATCATCCAATATGGTAGGGTCGCATGGTGATAACAACCATTAAAAATATCATGATGTGCAACCATAACCAGGGATCCCAATCTAACCTCCTATGCCACATGATACAAAAAAAAAATAAAGAGGCATAATATCACATATATATCCCAAATCATCTATCATAAAAAATGTAACTAATTTCCTCTATACAAAAATTAAATCAAATTAAAACATTTCTCACTAGTGTCGATATTGTTGACCATGGTCACACTATCTTCTCACTCATAGAGCACCTTTTACATTGGTTACCTCCATACCAATGAAAGTCTAGGAGTAAACACTTGATCCCACTATAGTCCCCTACTTAGTGGTATCTCTATGGACCAACTATGTCTTAGAATTACTATAGGATTCCCTTACAGGACTAATAACACTTATGTCTCCTCATGTCAAAGATGTCTCCCTCTCTGATGAGCTCATAGTGGCCATTATCACCTTTTTATGGTGCCTATTATGTTCTCTCCTACCTTGTATCCACATCCATAGTATCATCTCCTCCTAGATATGATTCCTCTTGCTATCATGCTTGACCATCCTAGGTATAGCCCATCAAGGCCTAATCACTGGTATCTCCACATGTGCTCCTCTACCTCCTATCCCTCTTGACTCTCTTAGATTTCATACACAATAAGTAGGCACTACTAGAGGATCCACTAGATGAGAAATTTAGAGCTATCTAAGTATGTGATCCACTAGATTAGGCTCCTCTCATGATGTGTAGTGGTCTATGATCTATGTGCACATGCCAAATGTGTAGCAATGATAGCCTAACTCAACCATATAAAATTTATGTGTGTAGCTACCACATTATCTACCCTCATATGATAGTCTATAATGTTGTAAAATGGGGCATATATCACACTACATGGTCCTAATCCATCAAATGATCCAAGGTAAATTATCATTCACTACATGGGGAAACCTAGTTAGCTGATATATCGAAACCTCTCATATATCCATGTGCATAAAAGAATAACCAATCCCATCATCTTCTCTCCTTGGGTTAACATCCCATACATATCATGCATGATCTAGACTTAAATGATAGAATGAAAATCATATATTTCTCCTTGATCTAAAATCAATTAACAAAATGATATCACATACAACAATACCTTTCCATCCAAATTGTGACACAACATTTGTCATGTCACAAGTCCTATCACAATGTTTTAGATGTATGAAATGGCTATAAGATAAACATAAAAAAAGATCATATACAATCTAGGGTAGATTATATTTGACTATGTAGTCCACTAGGTTGAGGCTCATTTATCATCCTTTACCTCTAGTGTATCAAAAATCACTAGCATCCCATATATTAGAAGTCCAAGAAATGCATGGACATCCTCCAAAGTGATAGCCACCTCTATGGTGTCCCCCTCCACCTTCCATCAAAAAGTGTTCATCAGCCATTCCCATGATAGTTAGATCAAAACTCAAAGGGACTTGTCTCATCTCCATAATTATGACAAATCCCAAGGTTATGATTTGACCCTTATCCACATTTTCTAACTTCTCCAATAGATCTAATAGCTAGGATGCATCCACTAGGCACCAAAAAATCTAACATCTCTAAAAAATATCAAACAATAGAGGATGTATCAGATCTTCATGTCATAATAATTAAAATAAATTCTTAAATATTCTTAAAAATTTACAAATTAACTAATTTATCAACTTTCATAATTTAGTTTTCTAGTTTTCTTACTTTTCTACACCATCAAATTGTTTGATATTAAATCAGCACTGTCACAGTCTTGTTATACTACATCAACCCACCAGTATCTATTCAACCCTTTTATTTCAAAATGTATCATCTTATTTGATATTAAATTAGCTATTTTTTATATTTAGTGTTGGGAAAAGAAAAATGGATAAGTAAAGTTGCATAGGATATTCTTTGAATATTCATGCATTATGTATACAATTATTAGCTACATGTATTTTGTCCTATCCTCCATGAGTTATAAAGGGATAGAAGATGAACAGTGTCCTCTATTTGGAAATAATGTATGAGAAGAATATGAATAGTTAAGAACTATAGCAACTATAAATATGTATGTTTATATGAAGAAGATGATAAACTTTTGTTGAGATCAAATAAACTTTTTGATTATGGTTGCTATCATATTTCTTATGTTATTTCTTATCTATGTTATCATGTTTAATGTTTGGTTTAATATTATCTAAATTAATTTGAATGCTCTAACAACCTTAATAAATCTTTGGATTAATCTTAGTTCCTATCTATCACATGATAAATCATATATATCATGCTTTTGTTAATTATGAATTCTCTATAACATCTTGCATAGTATAAAAAAATTAGCTATCTTCATCCTTAGCATGTTATATTATATTAGGAACCTCTACTAACAATGGTGTGGTAGCATGAAAACACTCCTTCTGGAGGAAACTATGCTAAGATGTTTATCAAGATAGTGCGACATTGAAACATGGTTAGACTAGAAAGTATGACACTACACAAAAGAAGAATCTAAAAGGACTGGTATTACCACAAGTGAAATCATTCAAGAGCATAACTACAAAGAAATATATGAAAATTTTTGGTATGAGATACTTGAACTACTAATTAATTGTTGATGAGACTGGAATAGTGCTGCTTCAATCCCAAAATGAAAGAAACTATTACCTAGACCAAAAAGAAGATAGACTATTTATTGAAATTAGAAAAAGATTGGATGAATGTGATAGACTATTGGGTCACTAATACTATAGATGGATACATCATCAAATTTTTTGTACAAGGGTTTATAAAATTCAAAGATACACAAGATCATTTTTTGAGAGGAATCAGAGGAAATGTTTTACAGTGACTACCCCTCTTATTGAAGATGTTGGTTGTGGATAAGGTCATGGTGTCTACTCCAACCAATATGAAGTAGTCACTTTAGGGGTATGGAGATGTGTATGTATGATGGTGAATGATGGATAGATGAGTAAGTAGATATTGAACCTAAATCTAGAATGGAGACATGAGGAAAGAAGATTCAAAATAAAACTATGGATTTAGAATGAGAACTTTGACAATAAAGTAGATGGAATAAAGATAAGAATACCCAAGCAGTTATTACTATAATTAAGAGTAATAGTAGAGTAGATGATGAATGAGTGCACAAATGTGATGAGTGAGATGATGATCATAGTATGAAGGAGGATGATGATGGATGTTGATAGATAGAATGAGAGGATGAATAATGAGATGAAAATGAGATGTGTGAGGAGGAAGATGAGAGTACTTTAGGAGTAAAATAGATATAATATAGGAGTAGTGCATAGCTACAAGAAAGGGTATTGTTAGAAGAAGAAAAATTATGAAAATAAATAAAAATTAGTCATAGGTTAATCATAATTTCAAGCACAATAGAGGAATAAGCCACTGGAAAGAATTATTCACAAGAGTGTATGCATCCCTATAGCCCAATATTTTATATTCTAGTATAAGTTTTTAGTTAGGTGAATAGGAGGATCAAAACTAGGCAAGACCATTTTTAGAGAACATGAACCATTGGGGTACGCAAATTCACACAAAATCCATTAGGAAGGATTTAAATGTCCATAAGATTATTTGAATGTTAAATAACAATAAGAAGAAAGCATAGAAAAGTAAAGTGTGAATGATAATTCTTCTAGAGGATAGAGTAGTATGCAAACAAGATCACTCAAAACATAGATGCCTCTAATATTAGATGTGTAGAAGACTCCATTCATACCAGTAAATATGTTGAATTAGTCAAAAGGATTCTTAAACTTATCCATCTATGATGGGTCTATAGACCCTGAATAATACTTGCTAACTTGAAAAATGAAATGGTAAGTTAAGGGCATCACTGATGAAAATTCACAAAAGTGCAAATTAGTAGGGGCTCTATCTAGGAGAACACTAGATTTGATATACAAAAGAGATATTTAGCAAGTAAATTTAAAATATGTTTAGGATTGGCTAGTCATAGAATTTAAGATTAAAAAATACACTAGTCATATAATACAAGACTTTAAAGAGATAACACAAAAGTCTGTAGAGTCAATCTACGACTCTAATCATAGATTTTTTGATGTAATCAATAAGGTATAATTCACTATAAGAGATAAATACAAAGCATCATGGTTCATTGAAATACTAAAAAATAAGATTCATTTTGCCATTATGCAAACTAAATATGAGGCTAAAGTAGATACCAGAGCTACTGCACTACACATAGAATAGATTGAGGATTATGGAGAAGCTCCTATAGTTAATTCTAGAATTAAAAACACATTATAGGCTTTCATGAAAATAAAAGAGCAATACCATGAGGTGGATAAGCATAAATTTAATCTATGGTGCAAAGAATATGGAAAATAAGGACATCACTAAAATGATTGTCTTAAAGTTAAGACAAAATTTTGTGAACTCTGTCAGGTAGTAGGGCATGCCACGACACAATTACTTATTTTACAACAATTTATAAAAAAAATCATAGAATATGTATTATAATTTCTTCAAGTCAACTAACCATGATGAGAAGAACTATAGAGCTTTATAAGAGCTTAAAAAGGGCATATCTAAAAATGTATTTGTCATTGTTGTGTAACAAATTAGTGAAGCAAGTAAGCCTAGGCTCAAAAGCTAATAAGATTTGTGCAACCCAAATAGGTCCATAATAGATTCCAAGTTTACCATAGTATTAGCCTCACAGTCTGGCTGGATGGACTCCTTCTTCAATGAGTTGGACACTTTCATCCCCTCAATATCAGTATGCATCACCTTGGAGCTCACCCATAATGCAACAATAACAAATGAATTGGACCCTTCCAATTTTTTAATAACAATTCAACATGGGAGATAATAATCATTAGTACCAGCATTCAAACTTTGCATAATAATGAGGATATCAAGGGGGATATTAGTCTAATGGAGGAGGTCAAGGTAGTTATAGAGGAAGATACCAAGGTGATAGAGGAAATAAATATCAAAGGCCTTCTCTGAAATGATCTATATGGAGAATAAAATCATGTCCAATAAAATTGTCCAATGAATCCACAAAAATAGTCATATTATGCATATTGTTGAGTCTCTTATCAACATGACATAGAAGATTGTTTTATTCTAAAGAAGCAAAAAAAGGACAAAGCCATCTAAAATGTAAATAAGATAAGTGTGGAGACAAAAAAATGTGTTTCTAAATGTTTTGATATTACAACAACATGTAGAAAAAGGGCCACCTCCACTAGAGATGCCTCAAGATAAGGGCATTAGAAAAGTTAAATAGGATAAATATCTATATCTAGATATATAAAAAATATCATGAATGAAGTTTCACAATTTTGAATAACATTCAACATCAAGAAAATACTAATGGTGATGCTACAATAATTGATACACAAATATATGGCCAAATTATGCATATTATATGATAAGACAAAGTTGTCACTACACTCATACATTTCTTGAAACTTTTGAGTATATTAGGAAATGAAGATATATCATAGAACATCATGAATCTACTACATAATCTTTTAGAATGTGCTTAGCATGGTTAACAAAAGATATAAAAACTAGTATGGTATGTCAAGATGTGGAAACCCTAGGATGTTGATGCATGGATTGATATTGAGGTTATTGGTTATGAGATCTTAAATGTTATCTTTGATTTTAGTATCATAGTTAATATGACTCCTAAATCTACATGGGAAGCTATCGGATGATCAACTATCAACTACAACCTAGTAATTCTAAACTTAGCTAATTATGGAAAATTTGAGCCTATTGGTAGATTGGATGATGTCAATATCAAAGTCACAAACTTGTCTTTGAGAGGTGACTTTGAGGTCATAGACATAAAGACTACATTAGTGCACTACCCTACATTGATAGGAAAAAAATGGGTGTATGATGGAAAAATGACGATCAATATAAATACACAACTATATTGAGGAACATCAAGGTGATAAAATTGTTTTCATTCCTCTCAAAATAGTATGCAAGCCTTACATAATTCTAGATAAACTAGACACTCCCTATGTTTTGTAAGAAACTAGTTAGATGCAGGTCAATACTGAAGAGAATGTAAAATCTCTATGCATAGTAGAATGTAGGTTCTTATACCAACATGCCAAACCATAGGTATAATTTCTGCTCAACAACTCAAGACATCAAAATAGTGGAGGTCTAAACTCATAGTTACACAATTGATGGTAGATCAATTTATCATTAAAAAATGTGCCTTATGTCTATAAAATTTCTAACTTGGTCAAAATTTGATTTCCTATATCAATCTAATGATCACATGAAAGAACATATAAATATAACAAGGGAAGGCACTTTACCATGGGAAATAACTTCATCTATCAATAGTGACTCAGATTCCCACCTCCTTAACTAAGCCCGAGGTGATCATGAACTCTAAATGATGCGAATGGTATTTATGCATGATAAATAATTACCTATGTACTATACAATTAATGAAACCAATGATTTCATCTTGAAATTTCAAGTCCATGTTTAGACCATCAATCAATTAGTTAACACTTTAAATTATGCTCTAAAGGGAGTTGTTGCAACATGGTGGGTAACTCATCATAATGACCATCTTGAATGGGATGATGCTTACAAGCTCATGATCAATAGATTCCAACTATTGTAATTCATCGACACTAAGTGGCCATCCTTTTAAGAAGGTGAGTGCCCCAAAATTCATGTACATAAGTGTGTTGAAGTCTAGAATGAGAAATATGTCACACCAAAATACTGGTTTCACATCTTCCACTATACACTTGCTCCACTACTAGCAACATGGTACATGCACCAAGAACACAGAAGGGAGACCAAGCATTGGGTGTAAGTACATAGTGATTTTATATAAACCTTTGTATTTTAAGATTAAAATCTACTAGTCCATAATACATGTCAAAAACTCAAGTATTTTTTATGCCATGGGTGTGTAGAAGGCTTGAGCACTACACCAAAATCGACTGTGAAAAAAATGTAGCCTCTACTCTTAATGAGGCATTACAAAGGTACAAATCTACTAAGAATGAAGAATAAGCTTTGACACAACCATGTCAATGCATAAAATATGAGGTATAGGACAATGAAGATTTAGACTCTAATGGTGACATAGATTTAAATGATTTATTTGAGCCTAAGTGACAAGTTGAACCATTCAAGGACACTAGTGCAACACTGATTGAGGAAGATAAGCTACACAACATTTGAATTCCTGAACAAGAAGGGAAAAGTGAGTATACAATAATCTATGGATGATGAAAAATGCAATATTTATCAATAGCCTATTAAGAAGCTTGTCACTAACATTGGAATTGAGGACGTTCTAAATCTTTCAAGCATAGGTGATTATTGGATGAAAACTAAAATTTTGGAAGCTCTATAACTTTTAAGGGATTACCAAGACATCTTTCCCACAAAATTCTTAAATTTTTTAGGAGTTGAGCCATCTCTTGGTGAGATACACATTGAATTGAAGGAGTGTGCATGACTGATCAAAAAGTGGCCATATAAGCTCAATATGAATATAAAGTTGAAAGTAAAGGTAGAATTGGATAGAATACATGATGCAAGGATAATCTATCTAGTAGAAAAAGATAATTGGATAAGCCCCATGGTATTTCAGCCCAAGAATATAGAATAAATTTGAGTATGTGGGGACTACCATATTCTAAATGATGCATGCATAAATGATCTGTTTCTAATACCATTCAGAGATGAGGTTTTTGAGTCTATTTCAAGATATGAAGTATATTATTTCATGGATGGTTTTAGTGGATATCATTAGATCTTGATCATAAAAGAAGATCAAACCAAAACAACTTTTAAAATAGAATGGGGTTCTTTTGCATACAATGTCATGTATTTTGGCCTTAAGAACACACCTACAATGTTCTCTCATGTAGTGGTTACAACATTCAAGGATTTCATTCATGATTTCTTGGAATTTTACCTTGATGATTTGGTAGTCTTATCCCTATTCAAAGAGCATTTGTCCAAGCTATGTTTAATGTTAAAATGATGTTGAGCTCTATGCATCACTTTGAATCTAAATAAATGCTTATTTTTTACACCATTTAGAGTATTGATTAGACATGTAGTATGTAGCAAAGGTATTCTAGTAGATATGGAAAAAATTATAGTAATACTAAGTATGCATCCACCTGTTAGTTCCACTGAAGTGCACTCTTTTCTTAGACATAGAGGCTACTATCATAAATATATCAAAGGCTACACAATTATTTCATATCCACTAAAAATTTTACTACATAGAAATGCAAAATTTGTCTGGACCTCAAAATGTTAAGCAACTTTCATTAAGATGAAATAGTGACTAGTTACTACACACATACTAGTTTTTCTATATTTAAACAAGTCTTTCAACATACATGTAGATGTTTCAAGCATTGTAGTTATTTCTATACTTGCATAACCTATAGATGGTGCACTTTACCATCCTATCCACTTTGCTATCTAAAAATTATTAGATGTAGATAAAAATTATAAAACTATAGAATGGGAAGCATTGGCCATTATGTTCACACTTTAGAATTTATAGTATTATTTGCTTGCAACACTATTTGAAGTCTTTACTAACCATCAAGCCCTACAATATTTGGTCAATAAATTGGTATTAGGAGGATGTATCTCTCGATGGTTAATGTTGTTTTAGGAGTTTCAATTCCACATAAACGTCAAGCTAGGAAGGGAGAATGTAGGACCAAACCACCTTAACCATATCCCAAATGGGGAAGATCCAGAAGAGTTACAAGAAGGCTCTCTTGACACTGATCTTTTCTATGTCTCTACAATTCTTGAAAAATTTTAAGCCATTATCAACTTCCTCAAGCAAGGAATATTCCTTGCACACTTTTAGGAATGGGATAAAAATTATTTTGTGACTAGAGCACTACCATATACCATCATTAATGGACTTCTATATCACTTGGGAAAGGATGAAGTCATGTGTAGGGTTTTCCTCAAACATGAATGTCCTCAACTCTTAGAGGAAGCTCATCAAGATTCATAGGACATTTCATTGGAGAGGATGCAACTATAAATTTTTTACAAAGTAGACTATGGTGGTCAATTTTTTTCTAGGATGCACATAGAGTTTCACAACATTGTGATGTCTACCAATGCATGGGTAAATCACTCCAAAAAGATGAGATGTTGTTATAGCTCCTATTATTAGAGTAGCCTTTTGAATAATGGGGTATTAATTTTTTTTACCAATTAACCCACCAAAAAAGTGCATTAAATCCACATACATCATTACTATGATAGATTATTTTACTAAGTGGTTTGAAGTTGTTTCTACACCTAGTTATGGTGTGAAGGACACAAAAAAGTTCCTATACAAATATATCATTACCAAGTTTGGATGCCCTATAAATTTAGTCAATGATAGAGGAACATAATTTATAAATAACACCATTAAGTCTTTGAATAAATATTTTATGATCTCCCATCATAAAATCACTACCTATCATCCACAAGCTAATGGCCAAGCTGAAGCCTCCAATAAGGTACTAGGGAAAATGCTTACAAAAATATATGATGTCAAGTAGGATGATTGGGAAGATCACATTCCTATGATCTTATGGGCATATCACACATATTATAAAAGAGCTATAGGATTTATACCATTCTAGTTTGTGTATGGTTTGGAAGCAATTATGTTGATAGAATATCTAGTACCTAGCTTGTGCATTGCCATGGTCATGCAATTTGGAGATCGAGAGTCTCTTACTAATTATCTCCTAGAACTAAATTAGATGGATGAATTTAGGTGTATAGTGTGGATATAGGAAGTGCATAAGCAAATCCATAAAGCATGGCATGCTAGGAACTTACACCATAAATAATTTCACAAAGATCAACCAGTTTTACTATATGATAGCTAGTTTAGAGCATTCATAGGAAAACTACAAATAAAATGGAAAGGGATCTACATTATACATGACCTAACATAGTAAAGGAACCATAATTTTAAGGGATATTTAGGTAATCATGTTACCAAGGTGGGTAAATAGTTGTAGGCTTAAGCCCTATTGCCTATAGTCAATATATTGATCTCATTTTACAAGATGAGTGGTGTTGAGTAGTACCATGTAGATTAGGATTTATCTTTGTTGAAATTTTTTATGTGTGTTTATTTTATGTTTTGTTTATTTATAGATGATCCTAGAAATAACATTTGGGAAGTACAAAGACCAAGCATCACACACACCAGATGAGTGCAGGAAGATCCATGTGTACCATCAAAAAATTCAAAGAAAATCAACTAAAAAATATTAAGTCCAAGAAAGATTCCAAAACATCCCATTAGTAAGATATAGATCAGATAAAGGTCATCCACTAGAAGTAAATACAATATTCAAGGGTCGATTGACATGATCTTAAACAAATCGATGGTTATTCAACATCAGCTACTCATACCCTTCTTACAGACACCAAAGAGCATAACAATATAACTCCACATATGCCCTAATGACTAACTAATTTAATTGCTAGATTAGATGTAGATTTTCCACATCTACCATTGCATTCAAGATGAATAGATAACTAAGCATGGTCTAGACATGGAAGCCAAGAGACACCAAATATATAAAATCTAAGTTCAAATATCGAGTTCACATTTCATCCTTAGCATATTTTTATGAGCTATAGCTATCAAGAGATGAACCATTTTCATTGCAAAAATAATACATGACATTCAAATTTCCTCTCATGTAACCATGAATATCATGTAGCTAATCTGACCACTCTATGAAGCATAAAAGGAAGCCATAGGTGTCAACATGGTGCTTCAAAAAACCAAGTATAGTGATCAAGATCCATTTCATTACCTCTATGAAACTGAGTAGAATATCTTCCACCTTGATCCTATTGATGATGCACAACTACTTACCCTTAAAACTCCCCATTGATTTTAGAACATAGATATTGAGCACCTGCTATGGATTCCTATATTTGGTGACCTGGGAGAGATAGTTCAAATATTGTTTGGGAGATATAAGGAGGGCACAATATATTTGGGCCTAGATGAGACTATGGTAATCAACACACAAGTCATGGCCTGAGTTTTGTGTATGCCTACATGTGGAAATTCCCTACTACCCTACAAAACCAAAACATCACCCATCTTTCCAGAAGTTTGGGACTTATATGTGTGGGGAAACCAAAGGGTCCCCATTTATGAAATTCTAGATGAACCCATGTGCATTCTTATCTAGTGTATCACCATAAGATTTTGGAAGATAACCAAGTCTACCAAGTAAATACCCAAGGACATTGTGGATATTACTCGTAAGATGATCCACCAGAATAAAGCATTAAACTAGCCTAAAGACTTCATCTAGGATTTGCTCACAAACATTGAGAAGTGCCACACCACTCCTAGGTAAACCTTCTAATATTAATTTTTGATCTTCTTACTTTGATTTATGTAGTGGAAATCACTAGAGGGAGAAGTGTACCCAGATATGGATTACTAGTTGGTATAATAGTTCCACAACATAATATGGATTTAAAAACATGAAGCCCTCACACATGAGGGGAATTTCAAATCTTGGTGGGAGGAGTTCCTATACCTCATTTCCACACACCCCAAAGTGTCACTCGATGTCCTATAGTACATGGGTTAGCATGCCATAGTCACTCTACTACCCAAGGGAATCTTTATCATAATTCATGAGCTATCATGTTCACCATTCAAACCACTACTCCCCTTATTCATCATGATGGATATGGTGTAGGCCAAAGTGGACTGACAAAAAGAGCACATAGCCAAGGCATATGACCCCCTTATAGTCTATGCCATTAGGCATAGACATTTCTACTTCACAACAACTAGAGTTAGCATCAAGCTTGTAATACTAGAATGGGAAGTGAAATGCAAATCCACATTCAACATCTCCTCCCCCAAAGTGAAAAATACATAAAACTATAACCTAGAATGATGACCTGAAGGTACTATAGATAGCCATCTAATATGACCTTTTAAAAATAGGAATAGATGAACAAGAAGTTTATTAGGTTATGTTGGTAAAGATGGATGGAGACTACTATAAGAAGGAGGAGGAGAAAGAGTTATTTTTCTAGAATGTGGTGCATATAGTGTAAATCTAGAAGCAAGTTCCACTTGAGCTATGGGTAGAATTCCCATCTTGCCCACTTTTCATCATTATCGACATAGTTTAGGAAGAAGTTGATCAGTTTCAGTGCATAATGGATTTCTTCTAGCCTTTGACTGCTCTAACATTTATACTTAATGTCATATTTTCACCCTTACCAGAGATTCCACTAAAATAACTTGTGTGCAAGCCTAAAACATGGTGGGAGGAAAGATTCTCCCCTACCTTGGAGGAATGCACATTTGGTTGAATAATTATTGTGAAGGAAGCACAACCTATACCTAAATCTTCTACACCACCACCATGATGTAGACTAGTCACAATAGTAAAAAAAAGTAATAGGTTCCAAGTTTGAAGGTGTGACCAGAGGATTCCCCATAATCTCATAGGCATAGGAGGTTGAGAAAATTGCATAAGATCAACCAATAGTGGAGGAACAATAAGTTGCTAGGGAGGAATCCACTTGAATAGTTGAATGCCAACTTAGGAAGGAAAAAAAGAAGAGAAATAAAGAAGCATATGAATAATATGCAATATAGCAAGCTAAAGAAGTTGAGGCCTCACAAAAGACCAAAGATGTAGAGACAAACATATAGAAGGCCTAAGAGATGGAAAAGTAGGCCCAAAAATTAGCCTCCACAAAATAGCAAGCACAAAATGAGAAAGAGAAGAAGAAGAAGAAGAAGAAGCAAAGAAACAAAAACAAGATGTAGTAAACCAAACACAACAGGAGGTAGAGGAAGTATTAAGAAGGAGGAGCATGTTGACCAAATTTGACTTTTTAGTCAAATTAGGGCACCTATAGCCAAAAAATTATATTTTTAGGTCTATAGGAGATCTAATATATTGTTATAAGGTGTTTCATAGGTCAATTAATGTCAATTGATGTTATAATAAGTTTGATTATTAGTTTTCTAGGTCCATTTATCATTTTAAGTCATTTTAAGGGGTTAAATAGGTGTATTTAATGATTTATACATGTTTACTGAGAAATGTGCAAGTTTAAATGGGTGATGTCATTATCCCATGTGTCTACAAAGGTCTCAAGTAATTGAAAAAACTAAAAAGTTATAGCTTAATTAAAAGAAACTTAGTTTTCCTAAAGAAAAGGAAGAAAATGACACATGTATAACTCCTTAGGAAGTGTGCCACATGTGAGGAGGCCATGGAACATCTCTCCATCTTAATAAATCTCATATCCATGTTTTATTTTTTCTAGAGGTGACATTTTTTTCCCAAAACCATTAAGCTCCCTCCTTGCTCTTCTTGGCATACTGAAGTGACTTGTAGGTTTTTGCTTAATACATCTAACACAAGGGTATTCAGGAAAAATTATCTTAGGAAAATATTATACACTTATAGATACATTCAAATAAATATAATAATTTTAGATATTGGTCATCTATGCTTTATGAACCATCCATTTGAAGTGGATTGTGCAAAACTACCTGCTCATCCATGCACCCTTTAGGTTTTGCCTTAGTTCAAGAAATTTTATATAATTTAGATGATGAGATTGATTATAAAGGATTTTGGCAACTCATTTTATAACACATCCCATGTTTTTTTTCAATTTTTAAGTTTTTTTGATAAGACAATAAACTCACTTTGTAGGAGGGTGTAACCATGAATAGTTTCAATCAATTTCCCACTTGTAGAAGTTTAAATTACATATAAAGGACCTATATAACATGTTCATGAGTGTGTTTAAGGGTTTTAAGTCTTGATTAATCCTTGGTTAGAGTATGGTGTTGGCCCAAGTTTTCATATGATACAAAGGATGATATTGTAGTATTCATGTTGAATATTTTCACACTTTTGGTCATGTTAACACACCTATAGGTGCTTTCAAGAGTTGAAATCACATTAAAAGGGAGGTATTGGTACTATTTTTATACCTTTGATGGTGTGAGGATGTTATTGGAGGTGTTAGGATAGGCTATAAACTCATTTGGAACCTTGAAACCATGTCTACTACCTAGATCCATAGTTATTGCCTGCATACACACATCCTAATGCATACCTACAGGGTCTTGCTAACATAATGATGATGCGTATAGGGATTAACATTTGTCTCATCTTTTTAGAATTAATAAGAAGTATATTATGGATGTTGGATGATATCATCAAGGTTCATGTTGTTTATGTTTCAACTCACTGTTGGGCACCAAATATCACCTATAGGTGATGTTTCTAGAGAGCTAAGGATATTTGTTTGGAAGCTTAGAACAAGTGATTAAACCCATTTGGAGTCATAACATGTTGAAAGAGGTATTGCTAGAACTTTTGTAAATACTATAATGGTAGACAATATAAGAATCACTTTCAAAGATGACTGTGTGTTCTCATGGATCTAATCCCTAAATTGGGAAAATAGAGGCCTAAAGGGTTTTGTTGATACCCTATAACATGTCTTCAAAAAATACCAAGGTCTCTAAATAGGTGGATTTTATAGTTTCCAATAGGGAGAAAGATTATACTAGAAATGGAGGGAAGAAAATAGGTTGTAAGAGGTTGTCCAAGGCTTTGAAGTCCCTCGTAAAAACACTAATTCTTTTAATGTAGTCTATAGTTGTTATTTTTTAGTTCTAGAGTGATCATAGCACCAAATGTTGCAAATTCATCTTCATCACCATGTAGGATAGTCATACAATGCATTATGAAGGGAACTTTCATGATCCAAAGGCCTATAAAAGAGATGATACCCTATTTCTATGCCTCAACTACACCTACATGTGTTAGTACAAATAGTTCAAACACCCACCTAAAGGTTGGATATAAAGCTATCGAAAGGACTAAGTCTGAGAACTTTGATATTAGACCTTCTTCCAAACATAACAAGGCAAGTGAAGTTAAATCATGGTTTATATAAGTTTTGAGAGAGATTATAATCGATAAAATTGTCCTAAAAATATGTTTGCATCTATAGGTAGGACCTATAGGAGTTCACAATTAAAGATAAGAAACTCAATTTGGTGAATCCATGAGTATATAGGGTGATTAAGGGGTCAGAGTGAGAAATATGAATATTGGAACCAATCTATCATGGACATGACAAAACTACAAAAGACACTAACAATTTTAAATAGCTTGCATAATACCCTTTGATCCTTAAATACACCTACATCTAATCAAATAATAGTGAGTAGAGAATTAACATTTGTCAACATAAATAGGACATAGACTTAGAGAAATTAGACCAAGGTTACTATTTGATCACCATGAGAAATTTTAGGAGGAATTTATATGCATGTTTCCAAACTCAAATGAGCTCATACACACCTTCAAGGGTCAATAAATGTAGGGTTTCTCAGTCCTATAGGTAGGGAGGATAAAATTTGTGAGATAAATGATTGTAAAGCCATTGGTAGGGGTTGAAACTTGAAGAAAAAAAGGAAATTGATGGAGTTTGTATTGAAAGGCTTATGTGTTGGTTTGTAAATTGTCTCTAATTCCTAGAACATGCTTAGACACCTATAATTCAAAAAGGTAAGTCAATGCAAATAGAGGTACTGGCATGAATCATGGTATTTCTTTGGTAACCTAGGATGAGTAAAAGTGACCTAGAAGTGTTTTAAGCTCTCAAGGTGAAATGAAAAGGATGTTTTCATCAATAAAAACCTAGATAAAACATAATATACCTACAATAAATCCTAAAGGGAGGGTGTCTCAGTCAATAGACTCAGTCAAACATGAAGCTTACTCCAAGATATGTAAGGTGTATAGAGGGGTAAATGAAGAAAGGAAATAGTGTGACAAACATGCGAGACCCAGTTTACCAAATAAAAATGGTATAATGATAATATATTAAGAGGATTTTGGATAAGTGAAATTTCCTAAACAAACATTACACAATCAAATTAATAAACCCTACACACATAGTGACCTTCCTCATGGTTCTTTTTGGTTTTCCATGCCTTTGGAGGGTCTACTCATGCAATCAAGAGCTAATTTTTTATGGAGGTAATAATGACCACTTGATGAATACCACATAAGTGTTTTTATCTAAGATAGATAGGGTAAGTACCCCTATTTTATCTCAAATAGGGGGTATTTCCCCTCATGTAAACCTTACAAAGTTAGAGAGTAGGAATGAAAAGGGAGAGACAAGCTTGAGAAGTTGTTTTCCAATGCTCATATATCTCATGAAGATTATTTTCATATATAGTGGATTTAGGGGGTGTTATCAAGGGTATTGTAGGCCATATTTATGTAATGTTTTCCCATGTTAGATGTCCCGGCTTTATGAACAATCGTTAAGAGGTCAAACTCAACTAAAACCCTTATAAAACCCTTGTCAGGACCAATTTTGGAAAATGGAGTTGGATAGATAATATAATGAGATATTTTGATTATGGTGATGATTTTAAGTTTTATAGGACTCCCCTAGGATAATTGTTGCCATAATGATTTGTATGGAAAGTATGGATGGGTGTAGAAATAGAAGCATTTTATCATGGTTTTATTTATTTTTTAGGTTATAAGAGGTTTAGGAGATGAAACCAAGTTTTTTAGAAATATTGAAACTTATAATAACTCCTAATATTCATTTCATTCCATTAAAAATATTATAAGTTACTTAGCTAGGTGTTTAAACTCAAGGTTGTTTTCAAATCTGGCATATTGGATAAGCTAGTGAGAGGGATGATAAAGTTTAACTTGGACTGATTTAAAATATTTCTTAATGCTTATAATTACATGGAGGGTATTTAAAATTTTCATTAAACCTATCCCATGTATTTTAATGGTCAAATGATGTCAAACCTTTGCCAAGACCAGTTTTGCTAGGTGCATGAAAAAGAGGTTTCCTAGAGTATAGGTGATGATGGCTCTTTTTAAGGTAATTCCAAAAGACCAAAAATGCAAAAAATTCATGTATATTTAATGGATATGAGAGACTCTCCTTCCATTAAAATCATTTTACCTACCCTATATTAGTTACAAGTCACTCAAATAGGCCTAATCATGAAGGCAGTTTTTTATACAAGAAAAGGAATTTTAGGCCACTTTGCATAACTTTGATGACTTGAATTGACACTTGTTTCTACTTACCTTTCATGTTTTGACCCATATAATTTAAAAATGAATGGATAAATATTATTCTTAGCTTGAAAAGTGTCCTTGTGACCCTTGAACTTTTCTTCTTCTCTCTCTCTTTCAAACTCTATAAGAGTGTGCCATTTTAGCATTGTATTCTATGCTCCACCTGAGTATGGTGAATCCCTAATCATTTGTGTAAATTTTTATAAATAAAATATGTAAGTTTTACCTCTTCATTACTATTAATAATTTTTTTCCACTTGAATTATGTTCTTTTTTAGTGAAGACTATGGATTCCTAGCATGTGGTCTCATTCTTTCACTTGTTTGCAATTGTTTAAGGCATGTGAAGTGTCTTATAGGCCACTTTGCATAACTGTTGATGAGTTGAATGACAATTGTTTCTCCTTAGCTTTCATGTTTTAGACCTCCTATAATTTTACATCCATCCATGTACCTCAAATTTTATTCTCATTGATTGACAAGATGAAGATTGAAGGACCCTTGAACTTTTTAGTTTGCTCTCTCTTTCAGACTCATAAGAATGCCATTTTGGCATTGTCCACTTGATGGTGATAATTTGTGAAATGACTAATTTTTACCTCTTGATTGAGTTCCACTTGAATGATGAATAGACTTATCTCATTTGTTTGTTTGCAATTAGGAAATTCCTTAAGGCATGTGAAGTGTCTTATGGGATGTGAAATGTTGAGTGAGTTATTATTTTCATTTTGAAATTTAATGTCCTCCTATATTTTTACATCCATCCATGACCTCATAATGTAGCATTGATGTGAGGAGATGAAGATTGAAGGAGTGTATTTTTAGTTTGTTTCTTAGTTTCAAGTGTAGAATGCAATTGGTTGGAAGTCATCAACTTGATTTGGTGCATCATATCCTTAGTTTAGTTTTTATTTTAGTTATATCTCTCCATTTTTACCTTGAAAGTTAGTTTTAGGTTCAATCCTAAGTGGTAGATCAAAGGAGCTAGCCCTGTCTAAAGACTCACCTCATTCCTTAGGATACCCATGAGCCTAGAGGTTATTCCATGATGTCACTTGGATGAGGATAACTTTAAATCTCCTTAAATGGTGAAAATCCAAGTGAAAATGGTTTTTGGTATGCCTGGTGGGACTCTTGTTCCAAGATTTGGAGGATTGTTGGTATTTTCCTTTAACACATCAGCCATTAGAGGCATATTTTCAATCATCAATGGTGGCTTCAAAGATACATCATCTAGTTAAGTATCCCAAGTATTCCATTTGAAGATTGTTGACAACATTTTCTTGTGTTCTTACTTCCCAATGAAGATTCATGGTTGACCGTAGATTTGAGTTTTGTTCTCTACAAGTTGGTGAAACTTATCCATCTTATCCCATTCCCTATAAATATGAATAAGTTCTTGGTCAAGCTTGTTATGATCATTATCAATCCTAATATGATCATTTTGAGCCCTATCATGAGTTGTATTAGTCCTATAACTAGCCTTCTCAATGTCTTGTTCCTAGTTAACCTAATCCTTTCTCTAATCAACCCATTACCACCTTCAAATAAGAACTTTTGGGATATGAAAGGTATATGTTAGAGATCTTGATACTCAAAGGGGATGTGGTTAAATGATTCCTAATCATTCTATCCATCAAGTGAGAAATGTATTAGATGTTAGTCAAGAAAGAGTGGGCACCTATTGAGAGAGCCAATTGGTAAAGGCTCATAAGTGAGATGCTTGATGTGAGTGGTTTAGTCTCTTCCTTAGAGGATATGATAGAAGTTCATGAAAGGTAGACTCACCAAACCTATCAGCCTTCATTTCCACTTTTACAAAGTTTCTATCAGCCCTACATGGTTCTCAATCATGAACCCAATGAAATTTATCAAGGCCATCCTTTTCCCAAGAAGTTGGAAGGAAAAGTTGAGAATAATAACCTTGTGTTTGAATCAAATCTTGATAGGCAAATTGAGTTAGCTAATATGAATTTGCAATAGTCCATGTTGGAAAAAAATAAGTGGATTTTAAGCCTTCATTTCCCTCTCACATTGCATCCACACCACCCAAAAGAGACTCATAATCCCAGTATCCTAATTTGGAACAAATTAGTGGAATCATGGGGAAGGAAAGAGGAGAAAAATTTGACCAAGAGTGTGAAATTGAGAAGACATCTAATCCCAACATCCTAAGTTGGAGTAAGATATTAGAGTCATAGGGTAAGAAGGAAGATAGAAGCATTATCCAAGAGCATTAAGAGGAGAATGGAATTGATCCTTTGAAATTCCCTCCTACCCTTCCTCATGAAGCTTCCTCTATTCCATGGAAACCTTCATGTAATCCTTATTCCCATGATGATTTCTATCAACTTCAGGAGAATCTTTTCCAAGAGAACCTAGCCAAGGAAATAGAGGAATTAGAAGCAAATATGATATTGCTAAGTCAAGGTGAGGTGGAAGGTTTAAACCCAAAAGAATATCCTATGCCTAAACACACCCTATCTCCCCTTCCTCAAGAGCTTCTAAAAGATCCTCTTACCTTGCATTCTCAATATGACCTTGAACTCTATATTCCACCTCCACCAACTAGTTCATCTTGTCCTTACCCCATCTACCATTTACCTTGATGGACCTATGGTATGGGAACTAAAGGTGGATCATCTGATTGATAAAGAAAGAGAACTCTTTCTTGAAGAAAACCTACCTCTTTAGTAGCCTCATTGGGATAGATCACATGATTTCAAGATACCTAGTCTTGGCATCACCATGAAGGAGGTTGAAGTTCTTACAGTCCTTAACCAAAGAGATAAAATTATGATAGTTTAAGTTCATTTTGAAATCCCTCAAGAGGTCTTAAGTGATGAAGAGAAGGTAAGTCCTTATGTTGAATCTCTTTGTTTGGTTGATGATGAGGAATGTTTTCTTTGTGTTGAATAACCTATCTTGAGAGAGGTAAATGAAGAGGAACATGCTCAATTCATGGTTGATAAAGAAGACTTAATGAGTGTTTATGAGGAATAAATCACCATAGGGAATCCATTTGGTGAACAAAAGGACAATTCACAAACTTTTACCTCCATATTTGATGAGGAAGAAATGATCATTGATTCTTTTATCACTTTGCAAGATATCATGGAGAAACATGAATGAGTTATTAATCAGTCTTTAGATGACTTGTTTGAAGTCATTGGGGCAGGTTATACTCCTATTCAAAGAGTTTATGAGCTGGTTAAAGATGGAGAAGGCAGTATTGGTACACAAGTATGAAAAAGAAAAGCATTCTTTCAAATCTATCCTTTCAAGAAGCATATGTATTTGATGATGACATTTTTGAAGTCATCAAGATGGGATATCATCCTCTCAACCATTTTTGAGAAACACATCAGATATTGAAGGATGGAATAATCTCTTATTGGCATCAATCTTCTAAGGAACATGAAATTACTCCTCTTGAAGCCATGCCTACTAAAGAGATACAAGTTGACCATGAGTTGAAGAGTGGGAAAAAGTATGAAGTTGAACATGTTCAAGAGGAATATATCTACATTGGAGATCTATTTAAGGATTAACTACTTGAGATCAGATTAAACATAGTGCCAAGAAAGAGGTCTAGTCCACAAAGCACTCAATCTAAAGAGAAGCTTGCTTGTCACTATATTTCATCTCAACATGAACATGATTCAAGAATTTTTCCTTTTGATCCTAGAAAGGAGGTATGTTTAGTTTCTATTTTTTCATAATAGGTTTTTTCCTAGTTCCCCTAAGTACTTATGCACATGTGTGTGTCTTATGTGTTTGCTTTCTTTGTTATATGTCCTTTTCTTTTGTGGCTGAGGTAGTCACTAGTGTCTTGTCTTGATCAAAAGTTGGGGTCAATGGTCAAATTTTTTTTATTTGTCTCAGTCCTTAGATGAATCCTAATCCCAATGGACTAATAAGGTCTACTAGTTTAGTTAGTACAAGTAGGCATACTACCCCTTTGAGTCACCAATTTGTTGACCAAATTTAACTTTTTAATAAAATTAGGGCACCTATAGGCAAAAAATTAGTTTTTTAGGTCTATAACAGGTCTAGTATCTTTTGATAAGGTGTTTCATAGGTCAATTAATATCAATTGATGTTATAATAAATTTGGTCATTAGTTATTTAGGTCCATTTATCATTTTGAGTCATTTTAAGGGGTCAAATAGGTGTATTTAATGCTTTATACTAGTTTATTTGGAAATGTGCAAGTTTTAATGGGTGATGTCATGACCCATGTGTCCAAAAAAGTCTTCATTAATTTAAAAAACTAAAAATTTGTAGGTTAATCAAAATAAAGTTAGTTTTCTTAAAGAAAAGGAAGAAAATTACAAATGTATGGATCCTTGGGAAGCATGCCACATGTGAGGAAGCCATGTAATGTATCTACATCTTCATAAATATCATATACATGTTTGAATTTCTTTGGAGGTTCCATTTTTGGCCCAAAAATGTTTAGCTCCCTTTTTGTTCTTCTTGGTAAACTGAAGTGACTTGCAAGTTTTTGCTCAGGATGACTAACACAAGGGGTTTTAGGAAAAATGTTCTTGAATAAATATTCTAAACTTAGTGACCTTCAAATCCATATAATAATTTGAATATTGGTCAACTATTGTTCATAAAACATCCATTTGAAGTGGACTAGCAAAACTAATTGGTCATCCATGCACCCTTCAAGTTTTACCTTGGTTCAAGCATTTATGTATGATTCAGATGATGAGATTGATTCTAGAGGATGTTGGCCTCCTTTTAGAACAATTCCCATGTTTGGTTTCAAGTTTGAAGTTTTTTTGATAAGCCAACTAACTCACTTTGTAAGAGGGTGTCACCATGAATGATTTAATCAATTTTCCATTTGAAAAAAATTGAATTCCATATAAAGGACCTATATAACATGTTCATGAGTGTGTTTAAGGTTTTTAAATCTTGATTTATCCTTGGTTATCATATGGTGGTGGCCCAAATTTTCATATGATTCAAAGGATGAGATTGTAGAAGTCATGTTGAACATTTTCACACTTTTGGTGATGTTAGCACTCCTATATGTGCTTTTAGGAGTTGAACTCACATTGAAAGGGAGGTATTGGTACTGGTTTCATACCCTTGATGGTGTGAGGATGTTTTTAAAGGTGTTAGGATAGGCTCTAAACTCATTTGGAACCTTGAAACCACATATAATACCTAAATCCATAGTTGTTTCCTACATAAACACATCCTAATGCATACTTATAGGGTCTTGCTAAAATTGTGATGATGCATAGAGGGATGAACATATGTCTCAACTTATTAGAATTGATAAGAATTATATTATGGATGTTGGTTGAGAGAATCAAGGTTCATGTTCATGGAAATTTATCATAGTGTTCATGTTTCAACTCACTATTGGGCACCAAATACTCTCTTATAGGTGATGTTTCTAGAGAGCTAAGGATATTTGTTTAGAAGCTTTGAACAAGTGATGAAACCCATTTGGAGTCCTAACATGTTAAAGGAGGTATTGTTAGAACCTTTTGGAATACTATAATGGTAGATGAGATAAGGAACACTTTCAAAGATGATTGTGTGTTCTCAAGGATCTAATCCCTAAATTGGGCAAATAGAGTCCTAAAGGGTTTTGTTGATACCCTATAACATGTCTTCAAATAGCTCCAAGGTATCTAAATAGGTGGATTTGATAGTTTCAATAGGGAAAAGGATTTTACTATAAATTAAGGTCATAAAATAGGTGGTAAGAGGTTATCCAAGGCTTTTAAGTCCCTCTTAAAAACACTAAGATCTTTCAATGTAGTCTATAGTTAATTTTTTTTAGCTCTAGAGTGATCATAGCACCAAATGTTGCAAATTCATCATTGTCACCATTTAAGATAGTCATACCATGCATGATGAATGGAAATTCATGATCCAAAGGCATTTTAAAGAGATGATACCCTATGTATATGCCTCAATTACACCTAAAGGTGTTTTTACAAATAGTTTAAACACCCACCTATAGGCTGGCTATAAAGCTATCAAAAGGACTAAGCCTAAGAACTTTAATATTGGACCTTCTTCCAAACATAATAGGGAAGGTGAAGTTAAATCATGTTTTATATAAGTTTTGATAGGGATTATAATCTATAAAATGGGCCTAAACATATGTTTGCATCTATAGGTAGGACCTATAGGTAGGAGTTCATAATTAAAGATAAGAAACTCAGTTTGGTGAACCCATGAGTATGGAGGGTGCTTAAGGGGTTAGAAAGATAAGGAAGAAGATTTGAACCAATATATAATGGGCATGTAAACCTCCACAAGCCCCTAACAATTTTAAATAGCTTGCATAATCCCCTTTAAGCCTTAAATACACCTACAACTGATCAAACAATAGTGAGCAGAGAATTAACATTCTTGACATGAATATGACATAGAATTGATCAAGTGTACCTAGGTCACTAGTGGATCACCATGATAAATTTTAGGAGGAAGTTATATGAATGTTTCCAAGCCCAAATGATCCCATACACACCTTCAGGGGTCAATAAATGTAGGGTTTCTCAGTCCTACAAGCTGGGAGGACTAAATTTGTGAGATAAATGATTGTAAAGCCATTGGCGGGGGTTGAAATGTGAAGAAAACAAAGGAAATTGATGTATTTTATATTTTAAGGCTTAAGTGGGGTTTTTAACTTGTCTCTAATGCCTATAACATGCTTAGACACCTATCAGGTCAGAAAGGTAAGTTAATGCAAATAGAGGTATTAACATAAATCATGGTATTCCTTTAGTAACCTAGGATGAATAAAAGTGACCTAGAAGTGTTATAAGTTCTAACCTAGGTATTAACATCAAGGTGAAACTAAAATGATGTTTTCATTAATAATCACCTATTTAAAATATAATAGACCTATAGGCAATCCTAAAGGTAGGGTGTCTCAATCAATAGAATCAGTCAAATAGGAAGTTTAATCTAGGCTATGCAAGGTGTATAGAGGGCTAAATGAAGAAAGGAAATGATGTGAAAAACATGTTAGACCAATTTTACCATAAAAATGGTATAATTACACTATATTAATATTATTTTGAACAATTGAAAGGTCCTAAACAAACATTTCATAGTCAAATTAGTAAACCCTGTACACATGACCTTCCTCACAGTTCTTTTTTGTTTTCCATGCCTTTGGAGTGTCTAGTCATGCAATCAAGAGATAATTTTTTGTGGAAGTAAAAATGACCACTTGAGTAATCTCACATAAGTTATTTGTTCTCTAATATGGATAGGGGAAGTACCCCCTATTTTATCTTAGATAGGGGGTATTTCCCCTCATGCAAACCTTACAAAGTTGGAGAGCAGGAATGAAAAGGATTGAAAAAAATCTAAGGAGAACCTTGAAAGAGGTTTTGGAAAGCTGAGGGACATCTAAAAAAACATGAAAATATTTTAAAAGAGGGTAGAAACTATACAAAGTGCTCTAAATCTCCAAAGTTGTAGGTAGGTCCTTGAAAGCAAGATTAGGCTTAGTAACTAAGTGGGAGGTCATTTTTGTTCATAGTCCTAGGTGATATTTAAAATTGATTGGAACATGTAAATAGAGGAATTAAAGGTATGTTAAAGCTATTTTTAACCAATGAAAACCACCAAGAATTAATTTTAGGCCTTAAAGGCAAAATACGCATATTAGGCACAAGTAGGCCTAATGCCCAAACAAGAAGTTCACCTATAAGTATAGCTTAAGAGGACCACTAAAATGGATTGAAACATGTTATTAGGATGTATTAATATTTTAAAACAATTGGAAAGTATATAAAACTAGAATCTAACCATTTTTGGACCTTGAAGCAAAATTTGGCATGCAAAAAGGAGAGACAAGCTTGAGAGGCTATTTTCCAATGCTCATATGTTTCATGAAGTTATGAATGGGATAAATAAGAGTTATGGGGTGATATAAGTTAAATTATAGGACATATTTTTATAATTTTTTCCCAATTTGGATGTCCTAACTTTATGAACAATCGTTAAGAGGTTAAACTAGCCTAAAACCCTTGCCAGGACTAGTTTTGGAAAATGTAGTTAGGTAGATAATATAATGACCAATTTTATTAGGATTATGATTGGAGGTTGTATATTACTCCCAAAATAAACTTAAATCCATAATGAGTTATACAAAATTATATGGATGGGTGCAGAAATAGGCTTTTTCTCACTATTTTATATATTATGTAGGCTACAAGAGGAGTTAGGAGATGAAAGAAAGTTTGGGAAAAATATTAAACTTATAATAACTCATAATATTAATTTAATTCAATGAAAAATCTTACAATTTCCCCAAATAGGTGTTTCAACTCAGCCAATCAAATCTGACATATTAGACAAGCTAGTGAGAGGGATGAAAAGATTCACTTGAACTAATTTTAAGGATTTCTTGATGATTATAAGGACATGGAGGGTATTTAAAATTTTAATTAAACCTCTCCCACATATTTTCATGGGAAATTAATACCATATTTGAATACAAGTGTGCTAGGTGCATGAGAAGGAGGCTTCCTTGAGTACATGTGAAGATGGCTCTTTTCTAGGTGATTACAAAGGAATAGGCATGAAAAAATACATGTATAGGAATGTATGAGAGAATCCCCTTACATTAAAATAATTTTACCTACCTTGGATTAGTTATAAGTCACTCAAATAGGCCTAATCATGAATATAGTTTTTTGTGCAAGAAAAGGAGTTTTAGGCCACTTTGCATAACTTTGATGACTTGGATTGACACTTTTTGCTACTTAAATTGCATGGTTTGAACCATATAATCTTAAAATTCATGGATAAATATTATTATCATCTTGACAAGTGTCCTTGTGACCCTTGAAATTTTTTTTCTTTGCTCTCTCTCTTAAACTCTATAAGAGTGGGCCATTTTGGAATTATATTCTATGCTTCACCTGAGTATGGAAAAGCCCTACTCATTTGTGTACATTTTGATCAATAAAATGATTAATTTT
Organism: Torreya grandis; assembly: GCA_037957365.1. Classification (NCBI taxonomy): domain Eukaryota; kingdom Viridiplantae; phylum Streptophyta; class Pinopsida; order Cupressales; family Taxaceae; genus Torreya; species Torreya grandis. The sequence continues at coordinate 1,769,195 of JARHVA010000347.1, forward strand.
ACCTCTTCATGAATTTTCATAAGTGTGTTCCTCTTGAATGATGAATCTTATTTAGTGAAGACTATGGATTTCTAGCATGTGGTCTCATTCTGTCACCATGTTTGCAATTGGAAAACTTCTTATAGGAAATGTCAAGTGTCTTAGGGGATGTGAAATATTGATTGAGTTATTATTTTCATTAGTGTCATTAAATTCCTCTTGTTTATTCCTCTTAGCTTTTCACATCCATCTATGTCCTCACAATGTAGCATTGATGTGAGGAGATGAAGATTGAATGAGTGTATTTTTAGTTTGTTTCTTGGTCTCAAGTGTAGAATGCAATTGGTTGGAAGTCATAAAATTGATTTGGTTCATCACCTCCATATTTTAGTTTTTATTTTGGTTATCTCTCCCTTTTCACCCCCAAATTTAGTTTGTAGTTTCAATCCTAAATGGTACATTAAGGGAGCTAGCCCTATCTAGAGAATCACCTCATTCCTTAGGCTACCCACGAGCTTAGAGGTGATTTTATTGTGCCACTTGGATGAGGAGTGATTTTCATCTCCTCAAAAGGTGAAAATATAAGTGAAAATAGAACACAATTAAGCCTTATGGAAATAATAAGCAAAGGCACTAGCCCAACTACAGGCCCAAGTTATACAGGAACAAGAGAAGACGAAGAAAAAGAAATAAGAAGAACACATGAAGAAAGAAGAATGAAAGAAAAAGAAAAAATAAGAAGAATAAGACAATAAAAATAAGAAATAGAAAGAGGAAGCAAAATAGAAAAATAATAAGAGGATAAAAAAAGAGAGGAAGAAGAAAAAAATAAGCAAGAAGAAGAGGAGGAGAAAAAGAAGAGGGAAGAAGATGTGAGGAAGAAATAGGAGGAAGATGTCAAATAAAAGATGACTAAAGATGCTACATAGTAAACTAAGCTAATAGTAGAGGCCATAATGTGGCAACAAGTACCACATGTAACTTAGGTAGGATCCCAAATGCCATAGCTTCTATTAGGAGGTGTTTGGATTTGGGACATCCCCTTAGTCACTACTTGGTGCACTACCTTTTCACTCTCTCTAGACACTGCCACATCCTAATCCTATAACCTCATCAAGAAAATTGTCCATGACTCTTATTCAAGTAGGAGGCTTCACTTGATGTCTCTCAATTACCTTTGAAGAAGTAGTTGGAGGGTGTCATAGATTTTCAAGAGTCCATCACGCAAAAGGCCACCTCCAGGAGCAAGAATGGGATCAGTTAAAGGAAGAGAATGTGGAGCCTAGGGGTCATCTTCATGAAATAGTGAAGATGATCATAGACATTTTCCTAGACTTTACCTTTCAAGTAATCAAGGACTAAGTGATGTCATATTCTATTAGGCTCAAGACCTTGATTATAGAGCTCACAAAAGACTAGTGCACAACACAACTTCAAATAATTAGAAATGTGAGATACAATTTGAAGACTGACACCACAACTTTGGTTACTATATTAGAGGAGTATCAGATTATGATCAACATTCCATCTCTCCAAGCCCATCAAGTCACATGTAGTCTTCTTGACTGGAAGCAATAACTTGAAAATTCCCTTGCCAGCTCTAGTATAGACTTCACCACAACTACCATGGCCAACACAAGCATGAATATCCAGACTACCATGGCCAATAAAACTAACCTTACTCTCTATAAATATTTTAATGCTAGGGATAATGTGTATGATTAACTCCTCAGTTGGTAGTAAGACCTAAAGGTGTAGTGCATTTGTAGGTCTCTAGGCAGAATGACATGCAAAAAAGTTGGAGTAGTCGAGCACATAAATTTAGCTAAAGGTCAGCAATATAAAGGTATAAATGAGTACGACTGAGGACTCAAAATTGAAATAACTCATTGTATGTTATGCACCAATTTATGTCTTGATTCACATAGTCTAAGAAGTGATACTTGATTGGGATGCCTTCAAAACTGACTTAACTCCATTCTATAATGAGGTGGCTCTAATCCTCAAATTCATATTTACAAGACACCATTATTAGAGCTCCAATAAGAACTCACATTGTGCATGACTACTCATTCTAGGCCTAAGGAACCTATTGGCCAACATTCATCCTCAGTAACACCACTTCCTTCTAGTTGGGTACTATGTAATGCATAATTTTTAAACAAAATTTGTAAAGTTTTGAGAAAGATTTTGTATTGGGGATGATTAGTGAGACAAGCAATGATAATATGGCTAAAACCCCATAAAGGGCAACCACATGGTCACACCAACCTATTGAAAAACTAAAAGGGCAGTAGGTTGGTATGCTACTTAGTTGAAAACCTAAAAGGGTAGCTAGGTAGTATTAAAAAGATGAAAATAAAAAATGGTACCTTGAGTTATTACTGTGACTCTTGATAGTCTAATGAATTTTTTAGATTATACCCTCAACACATAGTTAGATGAACCTATTATTTTCCTCATGTCTCCTCAAGTCAATGATGTTTCCCTCTTTGTTGAGCTCATAGTGGCCATTATATCCTTTGATGTGGTGCCTATTATTTTCCCTCCTACCTTCTATCCACATCCATAACATCATCTCCTCCTATATATGCTTCCTCTTGCTATCATGCTTAACCATCCCATGGTATATCCCATCAAGGCCTAATCACTATTATCTCCATAGGTACTCCTCTACCTCCTCTCCCTCTCATCTCTCTTGAATTTCATGCCTAATAAGCAAGAACTACTAGAGGATCCACTAGATGGGAAAGTCTTATTTATCCAAGCATGTGATCCACTATATTAGGCTCCACTCATGAAGTGCAGTGGTCTATGATTTATGCACATGCCAAATGTGTAGCAATAATATCCCAACTCAACCATATGAAATTTATGTGAGTGTATAGTTACCACATTATCTACCCTCGTATGATGGTATACAATGTTCTAACATGGGGCATATATCACACTGATCTAAGGCAACCTATTATTGACTACATGGGGAAACCCAACTAGCTGATATTAGGAACCTCTCATATACCCATGTGCTCAAAAGAATAACTAGTCCCATCATCTTTTCTCCCCAGGATAACATCCTATACTTATCATGCATGAGCTAGACCCAAATGATAAAACCAAAATCATATAGTTCTCCATGATCTAAAATAAATTAACAAAAGGCTATCACACATAACAATACCTTACCATCCAACTTGTGACACAACATTTATGATGTCAAAAGTCCTATCATAATGTTTCAAATGTCTAAAGTGGTTGTAAGATAAACATCAAAAAAGATCATATATAATCTAGGGTAGATCTTATTTGAGTATGTATCCCATTAGGTTGAGGCTCATTTATCATCCTCTACCCCTAGTGTATCACAAATCACTGGCATCCCATCTATCAAAAGTCCAAGAAATGCATGGACATCCTTCAAAGTAATAGCCACCTCTTTGGTGTCCCCCTCCACCTCCCATCAGAAAGTGTTGGTTAGCCATACCCATGATTTTAGGAATATGATAGTGAGATCAACAATCAAATGGAATTTTCTCATTTCCATAATTCTAAAAAATCCCAATGTTATGAGTTGAGCCCTATCCACATTTTATAATTGCTCTAATAGATCTGATAGTTAGGATGCATCTAATAGGCACCAAAATATCTGACATCTCTAAAAAATATCAAACAACAAATGATGTATTGGATCTTGATGTCATAATAATTAAAATACATTCTTAAATATTCTAAAAAGTTCACAAATTAACTACTTCAACTTGCATAATTTAATTTTATAGGTTTCCTACTTTTCTACATCATTAAATCAGCCCTATCACAGTCTTGTTATATTTCATCAGCCCACTAGTATGCATTCAACCCTTTTATTTCAAACTATATTAGCTTATTTGATACTAAATCATCTCTTTTTCAGCTTTAGCATACTACATTGGCCTTCTGGTATGTAATCATCCCTTTTTATCAAATTTTATTGGATACTTAGTACAAACTATATCGATAGAGGGTACTATGTTAGCCATCTTCCTATTATAAACTATATCAACCTACTACTTTGTAGTCAGCCACCTTTAGTTATACTATATTGGCCCATTGCTACACATTTAGCCCCTATTTCTTTGCCAACTTATGAACTAAGTTGACATGGTTGATTCTATTCTCTATTTATGATGAATTTTTTACCATTCATCATAAATACCTTAGGAATTTATTGGATTGACATTTTCCTATCTAATAGCCTGTTGTACTCCTAGTCTATCTAAAAAAATTTAGGGTTAGTTTCAGTGTCTATATATTTCCTACCATCTAACTTTCTATATTTAGCTTAATTTACAACAAACTTTTTCAAAAATTTGAAATTAATTATTTCTTACATATGTTGTACCTTATATGGCCGCTATGCATCCTCCACATTGTAGTTGTCTTCTCGTCACCATGGTATCTATCTAGGCTCAAATTGGGTCTCTCAGAGCAATATTTTCTTAGAATAGTAAAAATAACAAATGAACTAATTTTCATCCTATTTATATTTACTATTTAAAATTATTTACCTGTCATAAATTTCCAACTAGATTATTTTTTTGGACCATATATTTATTTCTAATAGCTCTTTTTTGAACCATTATATTTTTTGTAATCCTAACATTATAGAGAATCTTTCCATGTATTTCATGTATACTATGTAAAAAAATCAAAATTTTGCTCTTTTTAATTAAGTTATATAGGTTTTCCTAATGTTCCCTACATTGTACACCTTTACATTTCTTTGACTTAATTTATTATCTACAATACTAGGTAAAGGTATGTGTTTTTTAATTATGCCCTTTCATTTATCTTATTCACTTGTTACTATAGTTTATTCAGCTTCAACATTGTGTGTTGTTATATTATTATTTTAAAGCACCATCCCATGTTGTACCTATGAGACACATGATGAGCTTCAAGTGAGGCATATGTATATATATAATATTTTAAAATTTTATCAATTACTTATACTTTGTCTCTTGAAATAACTTATCAAGTCTCAATATCTCTTAGTGCATGCCTTAAAAGGTGCATCAAAAAAGGGGTTGGTAGACCATTAGTGCTTTGTAGGATTATTATCCCCTATACCACCAATTTATATCTATGAAACCATATCCTATTCACATCCATAATCTTTGAATTCTATCTTACAAACTCATCTAAGTAATTTATCTCCTTACTAATTAGCCCTTTCCTAAGCCTAAAACCCTTTGTGACATTTACCAAACAATGTTGGCCTAGGAAGACCCTATATTCTAATTGATATTTGCATGTTATGGGTCTAGGTCATCCTTGGATGACCTATAGTGGGACTTAACTTATTTTTGTCAATTAATGATATAGAGTCAAATTGAGCCAACCCTATCATCTAAACTTTTAGAAAGGGTTAGTGTTAAATTTAGGTATATATTATTGATGCCAGAATATGTATCATAGGTACCCATAGTGTTCAAGAACACTTCTCATTTTAGAGGTCCTAATAATTTAGTGCATGAGTTGTAGGTTATGATAATCCTATTATCTGTTGATGGAATAGAGGCAAAAACAAATGGATTGTTTCACAATATTTATATTAATTGGTGGTTGGAAGCCACTGTGGCCAAATAATTAGATATATGTTAAATAATTAGATATATGTAATGTTTTCACATGTTAGATGTCCCAAATTTATGAACAATCGTTAAGAGGTCAAACTCATCTAAAACCCTTATAAAACCCTTGCCAGAACCAATTTTGGAAAATGGAGTTGGATAGCTAATATAATGAGATATTTTGATTATGATGATGATTTTAAGTTTTATAGGACTCCCCTAGGATAATTTTTTTCATAATAAGTTGTATGGAATTGTATGGATGGGTGTAGAAATAGGCATTTTATCATGGTTTTATTTATTTTTTAGGTTATAAGAGGATTTAGGAGATGAAACCAAGTTTTTGAGAAATATTGACACTTATAATAACTCCTAATATTCATTTCATGCCATTAAAAATATTATAAGTTACTTAGCTAGGTGTTTAAACTCAACCAGTCAAATCTGGCATATTGGATAAGCTAGTTTAAAATATTTCTTAATGCTTATAATTCCATGGAGGGTCTTTAAAATTTTCATTAAACCTATCCCATGGATTTTAATGGTAAAATGATGTCATATTTAAAGACAAGTGTGCTAGGTGCATGAAAAAGAGGTTTCATAGAGTATAGGTGATGATGGCTATTTTTAAGGTAATTCCAAAAGACTAGAAATGCAAAAAATTCATGTATATTAATATATAAGAGACTCTCCTTCCATTAAAATCATTTTACCTACCCTATATTAGTTACAAGTCACTCAAATAGGCCTAATCATGAAGGTAGTTTTTTATACAAGAAAAGGAATTTTAGGCCACTTTGCATAACTTTGATGACTTGAATTGACACTTTTTTATACTTACCTTTCATGTTTTGACCCATATAATTTAAAAATGAATGGATAAATATTATTCTTAGCTTGAAAAGTGTCCTTGTGACCCTTGAACTTTTCTTCTTCTCTCTCTCTTTCAAACTCTATAAGAGTGTGCCATTTTAGCATTGTATTCTATGCTCCACCTGAGTATGGTGAATCCCTAATCATTTGTGTAAATTTTTATAAACAAAATAAGTAATTTTTACCTCTTAATGACTATTAATAAATTTTTTCCACTTGAATTATGAATCTTTTTTAGTGAAGACTATGGATTCCTAGCATGTGGTCTCATTCTTTCACCTTGTTTGCAATTGGAAAACATTTTCTTTTAGGGCATGTGAAGTGTCTTATGGGATGTGAAATGTTGATTGAGTTATTATTTTAATTATTTAAATTAAAGGCCTCTTTTTTATTCCTCCTATATTTTTACATCCATCCATGACCTCATAATGTAGCATTGATGTGAGGAGATGAAGATTGAAGGAGTGTATTTTTAGTTTGTTTCTTAGTTTCAAGTGTAGAATGCAATTGGTTGGAAGTCATCAAATTGACTTGGTGCATCATATCCTTAGTTTAGTTTTTTTTAGTTATATCTCTCCATTTTTACCTTGAAAGTTAGTTTTAGGTTCAATCCTAAGTGGTAGATCAAAGGAGCTAGCCCTATTTAAAGACTCACCTCATTCCTTAGGATACCCATGAGCCTAGAGGTTATTCCATGATGTCACTTGGATGAGGATAACTTTAAAACTCCTTAAATGGTGAAAATACAAGTGAAAATGGTTTTTGGTATGCCTGGTGGGACTCTTGTTCAAAGATTTGGAGGATTGTTGGTATTTTCCTTTAACACATCAGCCATTAGAGGCATATTTTCAATCATCAATGGTGGCTTCAAAGATACATCAGCTTATTAAGTAGCCCAGGTATTCCATTTGAAGATTATTTATAACCTTTTATTATGTTATTAATTCCCAATTAAGATTCATGGTTGACCTTATATTTGAGTTTTGTTCTTTAAAAGTTGGTGAAACTTATCCATCTTATCCCATTCCCTATCAATATGAATAAATTCTTGGTCAAGCTTGTTATGATCATTATCAGTCCTAATATGATCATGTTGAGCCTTTTCATGAGTTGTATTAGTATTATAACTAGAATTTTCAATGTCTTGTTCCTATTTAACCTAATCCTTTCTCTAATCAACCCATTTCCACCTTCAAACAAGAACTTTTGGGATATGAAAGGTATATGTTAGAGATTGATACTCGAAGGGGATGTGGTAAAATGATTCCTAATCATTCTATCCATCAAGTGGGAAATGCATTAGAGTTAGTCAAGAAAGAGTGGGCACATATTGAGAGAGCCAATTGGCAAAAGCTCATAAGTGAGATGCTTGATGTGAGTGGTTTAGTCTCTTCCTTAGAGGATATGATAGAAGTTCATGAAATGTAGAATCACCAAACCTATCAGCCTTCATTTCTAATTTTACAATGTTTCTATCAGCCCTACATGGTTCTCAATCATGAACCCAATGAAATTTATCAAGGCTATCCTTTTCCCAAGAAGTTGGAAGGAAAAGTTGAGAATAATAACCTTGTGTTTGAAGCAAATCTTGATAGGAAAATTGAGTTAGCTAATATGAATTTGCAATAGTCTATGTTGGCAGAAAAATAAGTGGATTTTAAGCCTTCATTTCCCTCTCACATTGCATCCACACCACCTCAAAATGAGACTCATAATCCTAGTATCCTAATTTGGAACAAATTAGTGGAATCATAGGGAAGGAAAGAGGAGAAAAATCTTGACCAAGAGTGTGAAATTGAGAAGACATCTAATCCCAACATCCTAAGTTGGAGTAAGATATTAGAGTCATAGGGTAAGAAGGAAGATATAAGCATTATCCAAGAGAATTAAGAGGAGAATGGAATTGATCCTTTGAAATTCCCTCCTACCCTTCCTCATGAAGCTTCCTCTATTCCATGGAAACCTTCATGTAATCCTTATTCCCATGATGATTCCTATCAACTTCAGGAGAAGCTTTTCCAAGAGAACCTAGCCAAGGAAATAGAGGAATTAGAAGCAAATATGATATTGCTAAGTCAAGGTGAGGTGGAAGGTTTAAACCCAAAAGAATATCCTATGCCTAAACACACCCTATCTCCCCTTCCTCAAGAGCTTCTAAAAGATCCTCTTACCTTGCATTCTCAATATGACCTTGAACTCTATATTCCACCTCCACCAACTAGCTCATCTTGTCCTTACCCCACTACCATTTACCTTGATGGACCTATGGTATGGGAACTAAAGGTGGATCATCTGATTGATAAATAAAGAGAACTCTTTCTTGAAGAAAACCTACCTCCTTAGTAGCCTCATTGGGATATATCACATGATTTCAAGATACCTAGTCTTGGCATTACCATGAAGGAGGTTGAAGTTATTACAGTCCTTAACCAAAGAGATAAAATTATGATAGTTTAAGTTCATTTTTAAATCCCTCAAGAGGTCTTAAGTGATGAAGAGAAGGTAAGTTCTTATGTTGAATCTCTTTGTTTGGTTGATGATGAGGAATGTTTTCTTTGTGTTGAATAACCTATCTTGAGAGAGGTAAATGAAGAGGAACATGCTCAATTCATGGTTGATAAAGAAGACTTAATGAGTGTTTATGAGGAATAAATCACCATAGGGACTCCTTTTGGTGAACAAAAGGACAATTCACAAACTTTTACCTCCATATTTGATGAGGAAGAAATGATCATTGATTCTTTTATTACTTTGCAAGATATCATGGAGAAACATGAATGAGTTCTTAATCAGTCTTTAGATGACTTGTTTGAAGTCATTGGGGCAGGTTATACTCCTCTTCAAAGATTTTATGAGCTGGTTAAAGATGGAGAAGGCAGTATTGGTACACAAGTAAGTATGAAAAAGAAAAGTATTCTTTCAAATCTATCCTTTCAAGAAGCATATGTATTTGATGACGACATTTTTGAAGTCATCAAGATGGGATATCATCCTCTCAAATTTTTTTGAGAAACACATCAGATATTGAAGGATGGAATAATCTCTTATTGGCATCAATCTTCTAAGGAACATGTAATTACTCCTCTTGAAGCCATGCCTACTAAAGAGATACAAGTTGACCATGAGTTGAAGAGTGGGAAAAAGTATGAAGTTGAACATGTTCAAGAGGAATATATCTACATTGGATATCTATTTAAGGATTAACTACTTGAGATCAAATTAAACATAGTGCCAAGAAAGAGGTCTAGTCCACAAAGTACTCAATCTAAACAGAAGCTTGCTTGTCACTATATTTCATCTCAACATGAACATGATTCAAGAATTTTTCCTTTTGATCCTAGAAAGGAGGTATGCTTAGTTTCTATTTTTTCATATTAGGTTGTTTCCTATTTCCCTTAAGTACTTATGCACATGTGTGTGTCTTATGTGTTTGCTTTCTTTGTTATATGTCCTTTTCTTTTGTGGCTAAGGTAGTCACTAGTGTCTTATCTTGATCAAAATTTGGGGTCAATGGTCAATTTTTTTTTATTTGTCTCAGTCCTTAGATGAATCCTAATCCCAATGGACTAATAAGTCTACTAGTTTAGTTAGTACAATAGGCATACTACCCCTTTGAGTCACCAATTTTTTGACCAAATTTAACTTTTTAATAAAATTAGGGCACCTATAGGGAAAAAATTAGTTTTTTAGGTCTATAACAGGTCTAGTATCTTGTGATAAGGTGTTTCATAGGTCAATTAATATCAACTGATGTTATAATAAATTTGGTAATTAGTTATTTAGGTCCACTTATCATTTTGAGTCATTTTAAGGGGTCAAATAGGTGTATTTAATACTTTGTACTAGTTTAGGGTGATGTCATGACCCATGTGTCCAAAAAAGTCTTCATTAATTTACAAAACTAAAAATTTGTAGGTTAATCAAAATAAAGTTAGTTTTCTTAAAGAAAAGGAAGAAAATTACAAAATTATGGATCCTTGGGAAGCATGCCACATGTAAGGAAGCCATTTAATGTATCTACATCTTCATAAATATCATATACATGTTTGAATTTCTTTGGAGGTGCCATTTTTGGCCCAAAAATGTTTAGCTCCCTTTTTTTTCTTCTTGGTAAACTGAAGTGACTTGCAAGTTTTTGCTCAGGATGACTAACACAAGGGGTTTTAGGAAAAATGATCTTAACTAAATATTCTAAACTTAGTGACCTTCAAATCCATATAATAATTTTGAATATTGGTCAACTATTGTTCATAAAACATCCATTTGAATTGGACTAGCAAAACTAATTGGTCATCCATGCACCCTTCAAGTTTTACCTTGGTTCAAGCATTTATGTATGATTCAGATGATGAGATTGATTCTAGAGGATGTTGGCCTCCTTTCAGAACAATTCCCATGTTTGGTTTCAAGTTTGAAGTTTTTTTGATAAGCCAACTAACTCACTTTGTAGGAGGGTGTCACCATAAATGATTTTAATCAATTTTCCATTTGAAAAAAATTGAATTCCATACAGAGTACCTATATAACATGTTCATGAGTGTGTTTAGTGTTTTTAAATCTTGATTTATCCTTGGTTATCATATGTTGGTGGCCCAAATTTTCATATGATTCAAAGGATGAGATTGTAGAAGTCATGTTGAACATTTTCACACTTTTGGTGATGTTAGCACTCCTATATGTGCTCTTAGGAGTTGAACTCACATTGAAAGGGAGGTATTGGTACTAGTTTCATACCCTTGATGGTGTGAGGATGTTTTTAAAGGTGTTAGGATAGGCTCTAAACTCATTTGGAACCTTGAAACCACATATAATACCTAAATCCATAGTTGTTTCCTACATAAACACATCCTAATGCATACTTATAGGGTCTTGCTAAAATTGTGATGATGCATAGAGGGATGAACATATGTCTCAACTTATTAGAATTGATAAGAATTATATTATGGATGTTGGTTGAGAAAATCAAGGTTCATGCTCATGGAAAGTTATCATAGTGTTCATGTTTCAACTCACTATTGGGCACCAAATACTCTCTTACAGGTGATGTTTCTAGAGAGCTAAGGATATTTGTTTAGAAGCTTTGAACAAGTGATGAAACCCATTTGGAGTCCTAACATGTTAAAGGAGGTATTGTCAGAACTTTTTGGAATACTATAATGGTAGATGAGATAAGGAACACTTTCAAAGATGACTATGTGTTCTCAAGGATCTAATCCCTAAATTGGGCAAATAGAGTCCTAAAGGGTTTTGTTGATACCCTATAACATGTCTTCAAATAGCTCCAATGTATCTAAATAGGTGGATTTGATAGTTTACAATAGGGAAAAGGATTTTACTATAAATTAAGGGCATAAAATATGTGGTAAGAGGTTATCCAAGGCTTTGAAGTCCCTCTTAAAAACACTAAGATCTTTCAATGTAGTCTATAGTTAATTTTTTTAGCTCTAGAGTGATCATAGCACCAAATGTTATAAATTCATCATTGTCACCATTTAATATAGTCATACCATGCATGATGAATGTAAATTCATGATCCAAAGGCATTTTAAAGAGATGATACCCTATGTCTATGCCTCAATTACACCTAAAGGTGTTTTTACAAATAGTTTAAACACCCACCTATAGGTTGGCTATAAAGCTATCAAAAGGACTAAGCCTAAGAACTTTAATATTGGACCTTCTTCCAAACATAATAGGGAAGGTGAAGTTAAATCATGTTTTATATAAGTTTTGAGAGGGATTATAATCTATAAAATGGGCCTAAACATATGTTCGCATCTATAGGTAGGACCTATAGGTAGGAGTTCATAATTAAAGATAAGAAACTCAGTTTGGTGAACCCATGAGTATGGAGGGTGCTTAAGGGGTAAGAAAGATAAGGAATAATATTTGAACCAATATATAATGGAAATGTAAACCTCCACAAGCCCCTAAGAATTTTAAATATCTTGCACAATCCCCTTTAAGCCTTAAATACACCTACAACTGATCAAACAATAGTGAGCAGAGAATTAACATTCTTGACATGAATATGACATAGAATTGATCAAGTGTACCTAGGTCACTAGTGGATCACCATGATAAATTTTAGGAGGAAGTTATATGCATGTTTCCAAGCCCAAATGAGCCCATACACACCTTCAGGGGTCAATAAATGTAGGGTTTCTCAGTCCTACAAGCTGGGAGGACTAAATTTGTGAGATAAATGATTGTAAAGCCATTGACCGGGGTTAAAATGTGAAGAAAACAAATGAAATTGATGTATTTTATATTTTAAGGCTTAATTTGGGTTTTTACCTTGTCTCTAATGCCTAGAACATGCTTAGACACCTATAGGTCAGAAAGGTAAGTTAATGCAAATAGAGGTATTAACATAAATCATGGTATTCCTTTAGTAACCTAGGATGAATAAAAGTGACCTAGAAGTGTTGTAGGTTCTCAAGGTGAAACTAAAATGATGTTTTAATTAATAATAACCTATTTAAAATATAAGATACCTATAGGCAATCCTAAAGGTAGGGTGTCTCAATCAATAGAATCAGTCAAATAGGAAGTTTAATCTAGGTTATGCAAGGTGTATAGAGGGCTAAATGAAGAAAGGAAATGATGTGAATAACATGTCAGACCAATTTTATGACATAAAAATGGTATAATTACACTATATTAATATTATTTTGAACAATTTAAAGGTCCTAAACAAACATTTCATAGTCAAATTAGTAAACCCTGTACACATGACCTTCCTCACGGTTCTTTATTGTTTTCCATGCCTTTGGAGTGTCTAGTCATGCAATCAAGAGATAATTTTTTGTGGAAGTAAAAATGAAAACTTGAGTAATCTCACATAATTATTTGTTCTCTAATATATATAGGGGAATTACCCCCTATTTTATCTTAGATAGGGGGTATTTCCCCTCATGCAAACCTTACAAAGTTGGAGAGCAGGAATGAAAAGGATTGAAAAAAAGCTAAGGAGAACCTTGAAAGAGGTTTTGGAAAGCTGAGGGACATCTAAAAAAACATGAAAATATTTTAAAAGAGGGTAGAAACTATACAAAGTGCTCTAAATCTCCAAAGTTGTAGGTAGGTCTTTGAAAGCAAGATTAGGCTTAGTAACTAAGTGGGAGGTCATTTTTGTTCATAGTCCTAGGTGATATTTAAAATTGATTGGAACATGTAAATGGAGGAATTAAAGGTATGCTAAAGCTATTTTTATCCAATGAAAACCACCAAGAATTAATTTTAGGCCTTAAAGGCAAAATACGCATATTAGGCACAAGTAGGCCTAATGCCCAAACAAGAAGTCACCTATAAGTATATCTTAAGAAGACCACTAAAATGGATTGAAACATGTTATTAGGATGTATTAATATGTGTTAAAACAATTGGATAGTATAGAAAACTATAATCTAACCATTTTTGGACCTTGAAGCAAAATTTGGCATGCAAAAAGGTAGAGACAAGCTTGAGAGGCTATTTTCCAATGCTCATATGTTTCATGAAGTTATGAATGGAAAAAATAAGAGTTATGGGGTGATATAAGTTAAATTATAGGTCATATTTTTATAATTTTTTCCCAATTTGGATGTCCTAACTTTATGAACAATCGTTAAGAGGTTAAACTAGCCTAAAACCCTTATAAAACCCTTGCCAGGACTAGTTTTGGAAAATGTAGTTAGGTAGATAATATAATGACCAAATTTTATTAGGATTATGATTGGTGGTTGTATATGACTCCCACAATAAACTTAAATCCATAATGAGTTATACAAAAGTTTACGGATGGGTGCAGAAATAGGCTTTTTCTCACTATTTTATATATTATGTAGGCTATAAGAGGAGTTAGGAGATGAAAACAAGTTTTTGATAAATATTAAACTTATATTAACTAATAATATTAATTTAATTCAATTAAAAATCTTACAATTTCCCCAAATAGGTGTTTCAACTCAGCGAATCAAATCTGACATATTAGACAAGCTAGTGTGAGGGATGAAAAGATTCACTTGAACTAATTTTAAGGATTTCTTGATGATTATAAGGACATGGAGGTTATTTAAAATTTTAATTAAACCTCTCCCACATATTTTGATGGGAAATTAATACCATATTTGAATACAAGTGTGCTAGGTGCATGAGAAGGAGGCTTCCTCGAGTACATGTGAAGATGGCTCTTTTCTAGGTGATTACAAAGGAATAGGCATGAAAAAATACATGTATAGGAATGTATGAGAGAATAAACTTACATTAAAATAATTTTACCTACCTTGGATTAGTTATAAGTCACTCAAATATGCCTAATCATGAATATAGTTTTTTGTGCAAGAAAATGAGTTTTAGGCCACTTTGCATAACTTTGATGACTTGGATTGACACTTTTTGCTACTTAAATTGCATGGTTTGAACCATATACTCTTAACATGCATGGATAAATATTATTATCATCTTGACAAGTGTCCTTGTGACCCTTGAATTTTTTTTCTTTGCTCTCTCTCTTAAACTCTATAAGAGTGGGCCATTTTGGAATTATATTCTATGCTTCATCTGAGTATGGAAAAGCCCTACTCATTTGTGTACGTTTTGATCAATAAAATGATTAATTTTAGATCTTCATGAATTTTCATAAGTGTGTTTTAGATTATGGTAAAAGAAGGTTTTGGAGGGGCCTCAAAACCCTAGTACAAGGAAAAGAGATAGAGCAACCAAAACACAGACAAAGTCTAAAAAATACTACAAGGATGTAGCAAAAATAGGTTTTAAATGGACCTGAAACCACCGGAAAGACAACCGGTCACAACCCAAAAAAACAGAGATCTGGCACCACCTTAGACATAGGAAGACAACAAGAAAACAAAGAACTAGACCAGATTCTTTACCAGCAAGAGGAACTAGATTATTCATCCAGTTCCAATATCATTTTCATTGTTTCTTTTTCTTTCAAAACAATATCCTGGGTAGTGGTTTCCACCAGCATTGCTCCTCTTTGTGTTACCTTCTTTCTAGTACTTTGTCTCGTTCTTTTGCTGGGTCCCTCTAGATCTTTAGTCTCCTCACTGGCTCTTTTACCAATATTGATAGCAGCAGCACAAATATTGGACGTAGCTTCCTCCATTTTTATTCTATTGTCCTTAATTAGTTCTCGGAGGATTTTCTCATAGGCTTTGAGCTTGGCTGGGATCTCTCCTATCTGATTATCCATATTGTTGATTTTGTTCCATACCTCTTTCAAGGTATCTTCCATTGTTTACACTTTCCTTTTGAGGTTCATAACCTCCCTACACATCCAAGAATCAAATTGAGAAGATGCCTCTGCTTTGCAATTAACCCAGTTCATTGGAGTATGTGTTTCATCATTCAGTTTTTTCCCCCTCCAATCCTCAGAATTTTTATTAGGACTATTCCTATCTTCTTCAGTGATATCTTCTCGACCCTTATATTCCCACTCTTTCATTCCATTTTGAATTTCCATTTGCATATCTTGATTATCATCCTGCCCTGTGGTTTCCTTTTTGTTCTTTGATGCTGGGTCCTCAACAGGGTCATCCTAGACAAAATCAGCCTCCGCCTCTTTCTGGTTTTCCTTAGTGTCTTCAGTTCTATTTTCAGAATCCTTCTCTATATTGACATCATCTTTTTCATTCTTCTCAGGACATTTTCCTAAGTGTGTTCCTCTTGAATGATGAATCTTATTTAGTGCAGACTATGGATTTCTAGCATGTGCTCTCATTCTGTCACCATGTTTGCAATTGGAAAACTTCTTATAGGAAATGTCAAGTGTCTTAGGGGATGTGAAATATTGATTGATTTATTATTTTAATTAGTGTCATTAAATTCCTCTTGTTTATTCCTCTTAGCTTCACACATCCATCTATGTCCTCACAATGTAGCATTGATGTGAGGAGATGAAGATTGAATGAGTGTATTTTTAGTTTGTTTCTTGGTCTCAAGTGTAGAATGCAATTGGTTGGAAGTCATAAAATTGATTTGGTGCATCACCTCCATATTTTAGTTTTTATTTTGGTTATCTCTCTCCCTTTTCACACCCAAATTTAGTTTGTAGTTTCAATCCTAAATGGTACATTAAGGGAGCTAGCCCTATCTAGAGAATCACCTCATTCCTTAGGCTACCCACGAGCTTAGAGGTGATTTTATTGTGCCACTTAGATGAGGAGTGATTTTCATCTCCTCAAAAGGTGAAAATATAAGTGAAAATAGAACACAATTAAGCCTTATGGAAATAATAAGCAAAGGCACTAGCCCAACTATAGGCCTAAGTTATACAGGAACAAGAGAAGAAGAAGAAAAAAAAATAAGAACACATGAAGAAAGAAGAATGAAAGAAAAAGAAAAAATAAGAAGAATAAGACAATAAAAATAAGAAATAGAAAGAGGAAGCAAAATAGAAAAATAATAAGAGGATAAAAAAAGAGAGGAAGAAGAAAAGAATAAGCAAGAAGAAGAGGAGGAGAAAAAGAAGAGGGAAGAAGATGTGAGGAAGAAATAGGAGGAAGATGTCAAATAAAAGATGACTAAAGATGCTACATAGTAAACTAAGCTAATAGTAGAGGCCATAATGTGGCAACAAGTACCACATGTAACTTAGGTAGGATCCCAAATGCCATAGCTTCTATTAGGAGGTGTTTGGATTTGGGACATTCCCTTAGTCACTACTTGGTGCACTACCTTTTCACTCTCTCTAGACACTGCCACATCCTAATCCTATAACCTCATCAAGAAAATTGTCCATGCTCTTATTCAAGTAGGAGGCTTCACTTGATGTCTCTCAATTACCTTTGAATAAGTAGTTGGAGGGTGTCATAGATTTTCAAGAGTCCATCACACAAAAGGCCACCTCCAGGAGCAAAAATGGGATCAGTTAAAGGAAGAGAATGTGGAGCCTAGGGGTCATCTTCATGAAATAATGAAGATGATCATAGACATTTTCCTAGACTTTACCTTTCAAGTAATCAAGGACTAAGTGATGTCATATTCTATTAGGCTCAAGACCTTGATTATAGAGCTCACAAAAGACTAGTGCACACCACAACTTCAAATAATTAGAAATGTGAGATACAATTTGAAGACTGACACCACAAATTTGGTTACTATATTAGAGGAGTATCAGATTATGATCAACATTCCATCTCTCCAAGCCCATCAAGTCACATGTAGTCTTCTTGACTGGAAGCAATAACTTGAAAATTCCCTTGCCAGCTCTAGTATAGACTTCACCACAACTACCATGGCCAACACAAGCATGAATATCCAGACTACCATGGCCAATAAAACTAACCTTACTCTCTATAAATATTTTAATACTAGGGATAATGTGTATGATTAACTCCTCAGTTGGTAGTAAGACCTATGGTGTAGTGCATTTGTAGGTCTCTAGGTAGAATGACATGAAAAAAAGTTGGAGTAGTCGAGCACATAAATTTAGCTAAAGGTCAACAATATAAAGGTATAAATGAGTACGAATGAGGACTCAAAATTGAAATAACTCATTGTATGTTATGCACCAATTTATGTCTTGATTCACATAGTCTAAGAAGTGATACTTGATTGGGATGCCTTCAAAACTAACTTAACTCCATTCTATAATGAGGTGGCTCTAATCCTCAAATTCATATTTACAAGACACCATTATTAGAGCTCCAATAAGAACTCACATTGTGCATGACTACTCATTCTAGGCCTAAGGAACCTATTGGCCAACATTCATCCTCAGTAACACCACTTCCTTCTAGTTGGGTACTATGTAATGCATAATTTTTAAACAAAATTTGTAAAGTTTTGAGAAAGATTTTGTATTGGGGATGATTAGTGAGACAAGCAATGATAATATGGATAAAACCCCATAAAGGGCAACCACATGGTCACACCAACCTATTGAAAAACTAAAAGGGCAGTAGGTTGGTATGCTACTTAGTTGAAAACCTAAAAGTGCAGCTAGGTAGTATTAAAAAGATGAAAATAAAAAATGGTACCTTGAGTTATTACTGTGACTCTTGATAGTCTAATGAATTTTTTAGATTATACCCTCAACACACAGTTAGATGAACCTATTATTTTCCTCATGTCTCCTCAAGTCAATGATGTTTCCCTCTTTGTTGAGCTCATAGTGGCCATTATATCCTTTGATGTGGTGCCTATTATTTTCCCTCCTACCTTCTATCCACATCCATAACATCATCTCCTCCTATATATGCTTCCTCTTGCTATCATGCTTAACCATCCCATGGTATATCCCATCAAGGCCTAATCACTATTATCTCCATAGGTACTCCTCTACCTCCTCTCCCTCTCATCTCTCTTGAATTTCATGCCTAATAAGCAAGAACTACTAGAGGATCCACTAGATGGGAAAGTCTTATTTATCCAAGCATGTGATCCACTATATTAGGCTCCACTCATGAAGTGCAGTGGTCTATGATTTATGCACATGCCAAATGTGTAGCAATAATATCCCAACTCAACCATATGAAATTTATGTGAGTGTATAGTTACCACATTATCTACCCTCGTATGATGGTATACAATGTTCTAACATGGGGCATATATCACACTGATCTAAGGCAACCTATTATTGACTACATGGGGAAACCCAACTAGCTGATATTAGGAACCTCTCATATACCCATGTGCTCAAAAGAATAACTAGTCCCATCATCTTTTCTCCCCAGGATAACATCCTATACTTATCATGCATGAGCTAGACCCAAATGATAAAACCAAAATCATATAGTTCTCCATGATCTAAAATAAATTAACAAAAGGCTATCACACATAACAATACCTTACCATCCAACTTGTGACACAACATTTATGATGTCAAAAGTCCTATCATAATGTTTTAAATGTCTAAAATGGTTGTAAGATAAACATCAA
This sequence comes from Torreya grandis, assembly GCA_037957365.1. Classification (NCBI taxonomy): domain Eukaryota; kingdom Viridiplantae; phylum Streptophyta; class Pinopsida; order Cupressales; family Taxaceae; genus Torreya; species Torreya grandis. Next base: position 1,788,547 of record JARHVA010000347.1, read on the forward strand.
AAAAGATCATATATAATCTAGGGTAGATCTTATTTGAGTATGTATCCCATTAGGTTGAGGCTCATTTATCATCCTCTACCCCTAGTGTATCACAAATCACTAGCATCCCATCTATCAGAAGTCCAAGAAATGCATGGACATCCTTCAAAGTAATAGCCACCTCTATGGTGTCCCCCTCCACCTCCCATCAGAAAGTGTTGGTTAGCCATACCCATGATTTTAGGAATATGATAGTGAGATCAACACTCAAATGGAATTTTCTCATTTCCATAATTCTAAAAAATCCCAATGTTATGAGTTGAGCCCTATCCACATTTTATAATTGCTCTAATAGATTTGATAGCTAGGATGCATCCAATAGGCACCAAAATATCTGACATCTCTAAAAAATATCAAAAAACAAATGATGTATTGGATCTTGATGTCATAATAATTAAAATACATTCTTAAATATTCTAAAAAGTTCACAAATTAACTACTTCAACTTGCATAATTTAATTTTATAGTTTTCCTACTTTTCTACATCATTAAATCAACCCTATCACAGTCTTGTTATATTGCATCAGCCCACTAGTATGCATTCAACCCTTTTATTTCAAACTATATCAGCTTATTTGATACTAAATCATCTCTTTTTTAGCTTTAGCATACTACATTGGCCTTCTGGTATGTAATCATCCCTTTTTAGCAAATTTTATTGGATACCTAGTACAAACTATATCGATAGAGGGTACTATGTTAGCCATCTTCCTATTTTAAACTATATCAACCGACTACTTTGTAGTCAGCCACCTTTAGTTATACTATATTGGCCCATTGCTACACATTTAGCCCCTATTTATTTGTCAACTTATGAACTAAGTTGACATGGTTGATTCTATTCTCTATTTATGATGAATTTTTTACCATTTATCATAAATACCTTAGGCATTTATTGGATTGACATTTTCCTATCTAATAGCCTGTTGTACTCCTAGTCTATCTAAAAAAATTTAGGGTTAGTTTCAGTGTCTATATATTTCCTACCATCTAACTTTCTATATTTAGCTTAATTTACAACAAACTTTTTCAAAAATTTGAAATTAATTCTTTCTTACATATGTTGTACCTTATATGGCCGCTATGCATCCTCCACATTGTAGTTGTCTTCTCCTCACCATGGTATCTATCTAGGCTCAAATTGGGTCTCTCAGAGCAAATTTTCTTAGAATAGTAAAAATAACAAATGAACTAATTTTCATCCTATTTATATTTACTATTTAAAATTATTTACCTGTCATAAATTTCCAACTAGATTATATTTTTTGATCATATATTTATTTGTAATAGCTCTTTTTTGAACCATTATATTTTTGTAATCCTAACATTATAGAGAATCTTTCCATGTATTACATTTATACTATGTAAAAAAATCAAAATCTTCTCTTTTTATTAAGTTATATAGGTTTGCCTAATGTTCCCTACATTGTACACCTTTACATTTCTTTCACTTAATTTATTATCTACAATACTAGGTAAAGGTATGTGTTTTTTAATTATGTCCTTTCATTTATCTTATTCACTTGTTACTATAGTTTATTCAGCTTCAACATTGTGTGTTGTTATATTATTATTTTAAAGCACCATCCCATGTTGTACCTATGAGACACATGATGAGCTTCAAGTGAGGCATATGTATACATATAATATTTTAAAATTTTATCAATTACTTATACTTTGTCTCTTGAAATAACTTATCAAGTCTCAATATCTCTTAGTGCATGCCTTAAAAGGTGCATCAAAAAAGGGGTTGGTAGACCATTAGTGCTTTGTAGGATTATTGTCCCCTATACCACCAATTTATATCTATGCAACCATATCCTATTCACATCCATAATCTTTGAATTCTATCTTACAAACTCATCTAAGTAATTTATCTCCTTACTAATTAGCCCTTTCCTAAGCCTAAAACCCTTTGTGACATTTACCAAACAATGTTGGCCTAGGAAGACCCTATATTCTAATTGATATTTGCATGTTATGGGTCTAGGTCAGCCTTGGATGACCTATAGTGGGACTTAACTTGTTTTTGTCAATTAATGATATAGAGTCAAATTGAGCCAACCCTATCAGCTAAACTTTTAGAAAGGGTTAGTGTTAAATTTAGGTATATATTATTGATGCCAGAATATGTATCATAGGTACCCATAGTGTTCAAGAACACTTCTCATTTTAGAGGTCCTAATAATTTAGTGCATGAGTTGTAGGTTATGATAATCCTATTATCTGTTGATGGAATAGAGGCAAAAACAAATGGATTGTTTCACAATATTTATATTAATTGGTGGTTGGAAGCCACTGTGGCCAAATAATTAGATATATGTTAAATAAAGTGTATTTATGTTAAAAAAATAGTGAATTATGATCAGATCTAATATAGAGGATAATTTAAGATGGATATTCTCAATGACAATTAAACTAATGTGATTTAATTAAAAAGAAGCAAAAGGAAGGGTAAGGCAAAAATAAATGTTACTAATCTTTATTATAAATATTATGACAAAGTTTAGGTTTCATCTAGATATACATTTAACTAATATAGAATATGAAATAACATAAGCTCAAATCTTATCATATATCAGGAAAACATCTAAGGATGGTGGAAGTAATGCAAATAAGATTCCAAGTTACTTTAAATATTTACCTCTATAAGTAGATAAAATAAGCACATCTGCAAATGTAGAGAAAATAAAAAAAATAAACTTAGAGAACCTTCAATTAACCTAGCATTGGCACAAGTTAATAATTATGCATTCAAGGATGCTCATTAAGAATTCATAGGAACCATTCAAATCTAAAATTTAGATCAAGCAAGTGAGAGAGAAACCATAACAAATGACACAAACAAAATGTGGACAATCTTTGTAGAATTCCTTGCTTGCGTATTAGTTGCTCAAAGTTTACAAAGTAATTTTGGTTCTAAAAACTCTCCCCCTTATTTTTATAATTAACCATACTTCCTTAAATAGACAACCCATTAGATATGTCAATCAGTTATTTCCCATTACAATGGGAAATGGGCAAAGGATAAGTGTCCCTATTGCCACATTCTAGAACAAATAATCTTTTCTAATAGGCTGATATATAGGCATGGTGTTTTACCAATTCCACATGCCTAGAAGAATATTCATTTTTAAGGCATTATGAAAACTAAAATTCAATTAGCTTGACCTTGAGGTCTCTTTTGCTATTTAAGTTCCTATTTATCATCTATACTTGGATCTTTTGCCCTTTGATACCACTCATCTATTAGTTTCAAATTAGACATAAGTTCCTTAAAACTTTCATCCTCTCAGTATGTATAGCTTTTGATATCTTTGTCACTTCTTGTTCCTAACTACCTACTTCTAAAATCACATAGAGATCTATATTTTCCTTTGAAATATATTCTTGGGTTGCCATGGCTATGAGTTTATTAAGTTTCTCACTAGTGGACTATAATTTCATTTTGGATAAAATTGTTTTTACACATATGACTATCTAGCTTTTTGGCTTGATTATAATGAATATAATTTCACACTGATGCTTCTATATTTTCTTAGGGACATTTTAAGGTCCTATCAACATTTTAATGGCATTTATGAGTTGAAATCACAAGTTTGATGCCTTACTCTACTTTTTAGTTTACTCCTCACATCACCAAGTCCACAAAAACTTCAAAGTTGTCATTTTATGGCCATATGGCTCCACCATGGCATCCTACTCCTCAATATTTTATTGGCTCCAAACTCTTTGAAAATTCATCTTTGGCTTGCACCATCGGATATGATTGCATGGATCAATATGGGTTGTTGATCTTGGTCTTGAAAGTTAACTGCCATTAGTTGCCTCTACTATGTTTTCTATAGTTATGGCATGTGTCATTACTATGTTCATTCTATCTATATTGAAAATTATTCATTGATCTCACTCCATTAGATCATCCTCATTTAAGCTACCATGTGTCATTGGATCTTGAACCAAGAAGTGGACCATAATTGGTTGCTATATATACTTCTAATGAAATGGTGACACCTATCACCAACACGTTCATCCTATAGATTCATTGAAAATTTGATTCAACACACTCTATTAGATCATTTTAATGCAAACAAATGCAGATCATTGATCCTCTAGAGATGCAAAACATTTAAGTAAGATTTGAGGAACATAAGAAATTAGCATAAAGATTTTTATGCTATGGTCTTATTTCATATTTAATAAACATGATTCAAGACCTTAGGCTAAAATATTTAAGCTAAGTTTTGAGCATAACAAAAGGGAACCTAAAAAAATAAAAGAGACATGACCTAAAGTTTTTATCTTAATCTAGAAACATAATAAAAAGGACCCTCTGAATAATAGAATACATTACAAAAGGTTTGGCCTAAAGTTTCCATTATATAAATGTAATTAAAACCTTAGGCTAATTTAGGATAACAAAGGGGACCATGCATTATTTAGACCATGCCAATAATAAAATGGACCAAGGGATCATAGATATAAAGGGACCAATCATAAACTTTAAGATAATAATATGGCATGGATAATTGTTCCTATGCAAATTTGAACTAAATTCAAAAAGGGACCTAGGTTAAAACATTAGACTAGAGCTTTAAACATGGATTAAAATAGATCCAATTAATCTTTGATAGGTCATAGGCTAATAAAATATCAATTTAATGTTGAAGTATAAATCCCTAAGCATGTTCATCCCCCAAGTGAAATTCCATTAAACTTGAAAAACACATGAAACAATCTTTAACAATATTGGATAGGTAAAACCATGATCATTTAAGGTATGTCCATTAATCTAAATGAAATTCATAAACAATATGCAACCAATTTAAGTCTATAACAAAGGATCATGTGTTAAAACATAATTTTGAGTAAGATTAGAGTGTCTCCATTTAAATTTGAATCCCACTTTAAAAGATTTAGGCTAAAAATATTTAATACTAAGGTTTTAACATAGCTTAAATATATCCAACTGATTAATCAAAAACCAAGGGATATCCAAAGTAGAGAGATAAAATTATATTAAATCAAGAAACTTAGAAATTATTCATTTCAAATGGACTCCATTAATCCTACTACCTAAAACCAAGAGATCTGATGTTAATAACAAAGATCACAGTCAAATGAAAACTATGTTCTAATAGGCCCATATAAACTAGATCAATATAAGATATTCAATGTTGGTTCGTAGAGTTCCATGTCCTCCCTAGAAATATCATTTTTGGCTGCCATTTTTGTAAATCCCATTAAATTTCTCATTAATGGATTCTAAATCAAGTTATCTTCGAGCAGACACTCATATGATGCAAACATGAATAAATTAGGACTTTTATATGCTTTTTCAGGGACCTTCTATTGTTCAAGCAAGTTCATAAGAAGATCTAATTGCATATTTATGTTCAATATTACAAGTTTATATTATATTTAGACATGTTTATTTATGCCTCTATATCACTAACAAGCTTCATATCCTTTGAAAATTTAGCTTTGCCTCACACCATATAATCATTTTGTATGGATCAATGCAGTTCATTTATCTCTAAAAGATGCTTAGGTTTTAATCTATACAAGGCTCTAATGTTGTACAACTTGGAAATATTGTGGGCCTTTTGAGCATCATTACAAATATTTGACTTAATATGCTCCATTGATCTAAATTTTTATGATTGAATGCATACCATTGATCCTTTAGAACCTACTCAAAGTTTAATCCAAGTTCATATCTTGAATTTTCAACATTGAACATGCTCTATCAGATCTATTCCATCAGAGTGAATGTGAGTCATTTGATCAAGATCTATAAAATAGACTACCATTTTCTATTCATTGTTCTTTGGTTACAACTATGACACTTGTCATCTTCTCACTGTCTTAAGGGCTTTGTTAAAACTTTGACTATATATGCTCTATTAAATTAACTTCATGTGAGCAAACATGGATCATTGATCTTGAAAATAAGCACAATGTCTATGTTAGGAACTAGAGACATATGGATCTTAGGATAAAACCTTAAGACTAAGATCTTATTAATGTTAATAAACATGGACAAGGCTTTAAGACTAATTTTTTAGTCTAAGTTTATAACAAAGGGACAATGCATATAATAAATTTAGACCATGTTAAGATAAAATGGAACACAAAGCTTAGGATATAAAGGGACCAAGCATATAATTATTAGACTAAGATTTCATCATGTTGAAAAACATGAATAAACCTTAGTATAAAAACTAAGCTAAATCCATAACTTATTTAAATTTCTCCCACGTAATTTATTCCTTGCATAATTTGAATTTTTATTCAAACATGGCTTCAATTTGACTTTCAAAAATACTAGATTAAGATAGAAACATTAAAATTATGAAACCATAGAATTTGTCTATTGCAAATAGATTCCATTAGGCCTGTAACCTGAAACATGAAGATTCAATATTAACAACATTAGGAAAAGTTAAATCAAAATCATGAATAATTATGCTATTCAAACCAAATGCAGATGATCTTTAGAAATATATAATATGAAAACATGCTAATGACACTTTGTTCAAGTGAATTTTCAATTTTAAAGTACAAATTTGCATAATTTAGCACAAGGGTCTCCAAATTTAGAAATGATGATATGTTGACCTCAAAAAATGGTGAATTCTAGAGGAAACATAGCAATATGTTAGAATTTAGAGACTCTGGTTCATACAAATAACTAGGTTACTTACTCCACTTGATCAGTGCCATTATCAAGATCAGTTTATGGTAAAAATAAGTCTTACACCTATATATTTATCATCAAACATCAAACCCTAGCAATGTTGTGTGTGTGATTTGATTCCCCTTACTATTTACCATGGGATTTAGGAAACAAGTTCCAAATTTCTTGCCTTTAACCATTAACACTGACTTTCAGCATGTTTGGATATTCATTAAGGCTTTGGCTCAGGGAAGGCTTGGGCATTGCCCTACTATCAGCCAGGCATCCATATTCTTGATAGAGATGCCTTTAGCTCCACTAAAGACCTTGTTCTACTACCAGCCTAGTATCCATAGCCTCTGATGGAGATTACCAAAATCAACTTTGCATAGAAATATTTTAATTTTTCAATAAGTTTTTATTTTTGTATTTTTTAGATCTTTTGACTTTCTATCAAAGGTTAGGAACTATGTTATCTAGGTTTAGGCATTTGGCCAAATGTTTCATCTTCAGAAAATCACCTATGGTTATAACCATTGTCCTAGGTAAAGATGTTTGTTAAGTGCAAACATGACTATGTCCTAATAATTCAATCTTTCATCTCACATGTATAATCTTATTTAAAACTAATTTTAGATCAAAACAATGTTTAATATCTTATGGAATAATTAACTTATTCATTAATCCTTACTAATCTCTAAAAACCATTACATTAATATTTACATTTCAAACCCATGGTTAATCACATGTTTGAGGTTCATACCTATATTTATGAACTATGGAGTTCATTTTGAGCAATTTCTAAACTTTGAGCTGAGGGCTATCTAAAAGGACTTATTAGAAGTAAGAAACAAATTATATAAAGTAAACAAATGTGTGTGTGTGTGTGTGTGTGTGTGTGTGTGTGTGTGTGTGTGCGTGTGTGTGTGTGTGTGTGTGTGTGTGTGTGTGTGTGTGTGTGTGTGTGTGTGTGTGTGTGTGTTATATACAAACAAGGGACTATAAGGAAAGAATGAGAAAGAAATTAAACTAATCCCTCCATTAATTACATAAATTACTTACCTACAAGATCAAATGGAAAGTTATTTAGCCTACCATATAAATTTAAAGTATGATTACCCCCTTTTAGTGTCTTCTTCCTACAAGTAGGGGCATTTGGATGCTTAGATCTACTAGATGGTGGAACTTGGGTTCCTATCCAAATTATCAAGTACAAAGATTCAAGATATGGATCTAAGACCCAATCATATTCATCCAAAATTATCCTACTTTGTAGTAATAGTGATAGCTCTACTTCATCCATAGATAGATAGTGGTTCATGTCACTTGCACATGGTGATGGTAGCTCAACTAGTATTCTTAGACTGATGTCTTCACTAAGTTTTTTAGGTGGGAATGGACTACCAATATTTACAAAAAAATATTCCAAGTCATCCCAAAAGTCCTTTTCATCCTAATTAGTTGAATGAAACTCATATGGGACTTCACCACTATAGACATGTTGATCCCATATTTTTGACCTACTGATGAGGTCATGTGTAAATTATTGATTTGTTTTGTTCATTTCATCTTCATCTTCGATGAAGGAAGGCATATCTTCTATCCAATTGAGTTCTAGCTTATGTTGGTTTGGGCTTTCTAAGATAACATTATCTTCATAGAATTCTATATCATTAGTGAAATCTTCAGATGAAGTATCCATATGTTGTTATGTCTCATCATCATCATCTCAAACTCTTTAATTTCATTTAAGAAATCATGGTATGATTTTTGCCAATGAACATCTTCTTCAAGGGTATTCTCCATTTTAGTAATGAATTTATGTGAGTCATCTTCATGGCCACTTTTTGAATAAATATCATCTTATACTTGATCTATATCCATAATTGCAAATCCTCGAGCAACCTCTAGCAACCCTTCTTCATCTACAAAAGTTCTAATGATGATGTCTCATTGGTCTTCAATTGAAATCTCTTTCACATCTTTATGGATACAAGTCATCTTAGATACAACTTCTCCCATTAGCTCATCTTCATATTCATCTTCATATTCAAATGGAGAACCAAAGGTATCCATCATGAAAAATCAAGATGTCTCTAAAGATCCATATATACCTATGACATCATCCTGGTAAGGCACAACTTCATATGTGTTTATTTCATATAGAGATGTTTCAAAAACATTACAATGTTTAGCTAGATCTATATCATATAAATTAATTTGTATATCATTAGATGACTTATCATGAAGCCTTGTTGGAGGTCTATTACATCTTTGAGAAGGAAAATCCTTACTAGAGCCTTCCCTTGTATTATTACCTACTTGATTTTGCAACTATAGAAAATTAGTGCCCAATTTCTATACCATTTTCAATATTAAGTCATTTGAATTCTCTATGGTCTTAGGCTCATGAGTTAAAGAATTTCTAGTTATATGATTTTGTGGATGGAGTCCATTAGCATTATTATTCAAGAACCCTAAGCTCTGGTCAAGATATGGATGACTCAATAGTAATTGGTTCCAAACAAGAGGTTGCTTTAGAGTAGGTATATTCTGATTGGTGTTAGGGTTGAAGTATGCCATTTGACCTTGAGGTTGGATTTGGTCATTAATGATTATGGCTTTAGATTAAGATAGGGATAATGTGTTTATAATTAGAAGGAATATTTTTAGGAACATAGAGGTCATAGGATCTACAACATCCTTATAAATTTTTTAAGCCAGAGATTAATCAAGTTTATAAAGAACTATGGTCCTAATATACATATTTTGGAACCTAGAGTTAAAGGATCTAATGGTCTGATTATCATCTCTTTTACTCATGGTGAACCATTGGTAAAATACACAAAGATTGATGATTTTTCCAAATTGATCAATAAAAACCTTATTAAAGCCATTCCAAATAGTAACATAGTCTTCAGGTAGATTGAGAAACCATTCATATGCAACATCTTTGAAATTAATAGGAAATAGTCTACATGCTACATCTTCACAAGTCATATTTAATAATATTAATGTATTTTTTAAAATGCTAATATGTTATTCATCTATGACAACATTAGGACTAAAAGTGGGTAAATATCTTTCATGATTTTGAGGAAGATCATGTACTATACCTGACACATTAATTAAAGAACCACCTAGCCAAGCCATACCTAGAACACATGTGTATCCTAAATTGATGAAGTAGATTAGGAGCCTAAGTATTTTCTCTCACCTTAGTCTTTATTTTATAAATTATATCATAAGAGTTTTGAATCCTATTTGAAATATGATGTGTCAAACCAATCTTTACAAAGAACAGTGACTAGACTTACACATTAAACAAATTTTGCAAAGATTAATATAAAAAACAAAAAAGGACAACCATATTTAACTAAATTATCTCAAATATGTTTCTAGATATGTAAGTATGATTTATCTTTACATGTTTAAGTTCAAATGAGATCAAATTTTCAAAGTGTCTATCAATCTTTAAATAAAATTGTCATCACTAACCTCAAACTTGTTGGATTCATAGATCTAAAGCTATCTTTACCATAACATGAACTATGTCTTCATATAATGTTAATCTTTGTTTTAATAAGCACAAAGACTGGTTTGAAACTATGAATTTCACCAACCTTTACACAAATATGCTAAAAGAAGCATAAATGTGCAAAGAATGCAATGATCTTTGATCAAAATACACTAAAGCCAGTAAAGATCCTATAAATTCACAAATATTTATTAAGTGGCCTTCCTTATAAATCCAATGAAGTTCCTCTTATTTATTCTTAAATATGTATCATAGGTGCCCAAAGTGTTTAAGAACACTTCTCATTTTAGAATTCCTAAGAATTTAGTGTATGAGTTGTAGGTTGTGATAATCTTTATCTGTTGATAGAATAGAGGCAAAGCAAATGGACTATTTCACAATATTTATATTAATTGGTGGTTGGGATCCACCATAGAAAAATAGTTAGATATATGTTAACTAAGATGGATATTCACACTGATAATTAAACTAAAGTGATTTGATTAAAAAGAAGAAAAAGGAAGGGTAAGGTAGAAAGAAATGTACATTATAAATATTATGATAAATTTTATATTTCATTTAGATATGCATTTAACCAATATAGAATATAAAATAACATAATATCAAATCCTATTGTATATTAGAGAAACATCTAAGGATGGTGGAAATAATGCAAATAAGAACCCAAGTTACTTTAAAGATTTAATCCTATAATAAGATAGCATAAGGACATCTATAAATGTAGAGAACCTTCAATTAACCTAGCATTGGCACAAGTTAACAATTCTACATTCAAGGATTCTCTTCAAGAATTCATAGGAACCATTCAAATCTAAAATTCAAATCAAGTAATTGAGAGAGAAATCATAACAAATGACACAAACAAAATGTGGAAAATCTTTGCAGAATTCCTTGCTTGTATTAGTTTCTCCAAGTTTACAAAGTAATTGTTCTTCTAAAATCTCTCCCCCTTATTTTTAAAATTGACCATACTTCCTTAAATATAAAACCCACTAGGTATGTTAGTCAATTATTTCCCATTGCATTGGGACATGTGCATAGGATAAGTGTCCCTATTGCCACCTTCTAGAAAAAATGATCTTTTCTAATAGGCATTATACAAACTAAGTTATAAAAGGAATATTATTATTTCAATTATCTTGAACTTGAGGTCTCTTTTTCTTTTGAAGTGTCTAGATATCATCTATACTTGACTCTTTTTCCCTTTGATACTACTCATCTATTAGTATCAAACTAGACATAAGTTCCTTAAAAATTTCATCCTCTCAGTATGTCTAGCCTCTGATATCTTTGTCACTTCTTATTCCTAACTTCTTACTTATAAAATCACATAGATATCTATATTTTCCCTTGAAATATTTTCTTGGGTTGCCATGGCTATGATTTTATTAAGTTACTCACTAGTGGACTACAATTCCATTCTAGATCAAATTATTTTTACACAGATCACTCTTCAGCTTTTTGACTCCATTATAGTGAATAAAGGGTCACACTAATGCTTTTGTATTTGTTTAGGTATTTTTGGAGGTATTATCAATGTTTTAATGGCATTTTTCAGCTAAAACCACAAGTTTCATGCCTTAGACTACTTTTTGGTTTGATCCACTACATCACCAAGTCCATAAAATCTTCAAATTTGTCATTTTATGCCCATGTGGATCTACCATGGCATCCTTATCCTCAATATTTTATTGGCTCAAAACTCTTTTAAAAGTCCACTTTGGCTCACATCACTGGATCTTCTTGCATGGATCAACATAGGTTGTTGATTTCAATCTTAGGAGTTAATCGTCACTTGCTACGTCTAATATGTTTCCTATAGTTATGATGTGTGTCATTATTAAATTCATTCTAGATATGTTGAGAATTATTCATTGATCTTCCTCCATTAGATCATCCTTTTTTGAGCTACTACATGCAATTAGATCTTGATCTTAGAAGTGGACTGCCATTGGCTGCTCAATATCCTTCTAATGAAATGGTGACACCTATCACCACCATGATCATCTTGTAGCTTGCTTAAAAAGTTGACTCAACATGCTCTATTAGATCATTTTCATGTAAGAAAATGTGGATCATTGATCCTATAGAGATGCCAAATGTTTTATTAAGGTTCAAGGAACATAAGAACTTAGCATAAAGCTTTTTATACTATGGTCTTATTTCATGTTTAATAAACATGACTCAAGACATTAGGCTAAAATATTTAAGCTAAGTTTTGAGCATAACAAAAAGGACCCTAATGAAATAAAAGATACAGGTCCTAAAGTTTTTATCTTAATCTAGAAACAAAATAAAAAGGACCCCATGAATAATAAAAGACATGGAAGAAGGTTTAGCCTAAGGTTCTCGTTATATAAATGTAATTAAAACCTTAGGCTATGTCTAGGATAACAAATGGGACCATGCATTACTTAAACCATTCCAATAATAAAATATACCAAGGGATCATAGATATAAAGGGACCAATCATAAAATTTAAGCTAAGTCTATGGCATGGATAATTTTTCCTATGCAAATTTGAACTAAATTCAAAAAGGGACCTAGGTTAAAACATTAGAATAGAGATTTAAACATGGATTAAAATAGATCCAATTTATCTTTGATAGGTCATAGGCTAATAAAAAATCAATTTAATGTTGAAGTATAAATCCCTAAGCATGTTCATCCCCCAAGTGAAATTCCATTAAACTTGCAAAACACATGAAACAATCTTTAGCAACATTGGACGGGTAAAACCTTGATCATTTAAGGTATGTCCATTAATCTAAATGAAATTCATGAACAATATGCAACCAATTTAAGTCTATAACAAATGATCATGTGTTCAAACATAATTTTGAGAAAGATTAGAGTGTCTTTTTTAAAATTTGAATCCCACTATAAAAGACCTAGGCTAAAAATATTTAAGACTAAGGTTTTAACATATATCCAATTGACTAATCAAAGACCAAGGTATATCAAAAGTAAAGAGACAAATTGATATTAAACTATGAAACTTAATAATTTTTCATTTTAGATGGACTCCATTAATCTTACTACTTGAAACCAAGAGATTCAATGTTAATAAAAAAGATCACAGTCAAATGAAAACTATGTTCCAACAGGCCCATATAAACTAGATCAATACAAGATATTCAATGTTGGTTCATAGAGTTCCATGTCATCCTTGAAAATGTCCTTTTCATCTACCATTACTACAAATCCCATTAAATTTCTCACTAATGGATTTTGGTTTGAGTTATCTTTGAGCAAACACTCAAATGATGTAAACATGAATAAATTAGGACTTTCATATGCTTTTCTGGGGCTCTTTTGATGTTCAAGTAGGTTCACAGGAAAATCTAATGTCATCTTTGTGTTTAATCTTACAAGTTTAGATTGTATTCAAACATGTTTATTATGTCTCTATATCACCAACAAGCTTCATATCTTTTGAAAAGTTAGCTTTGCCTCACACCATCAAATCTTTTTTTATGGATCAACATAGTTTGTTGATCTCTAAAATATGCTTTGGATTTAATCTATACTAAGATCCAAGGTTGTGCCACTTGGAAGTCCTACAAACCTTTTGAGCATCATTGAAAATCTTTGACTTGATACATTTTATTGATCTGAATTTGTAAGCTTGAAATCATAATGTTAATCTTTTAAAACCTACTCGAAGTTTAATCCAAGTCCATATCTTGAATTTTCAACATTGAACTTGCCCCATTAAATTTATTCCATCCAAGTGAATGTGAGTCATTTGATCATGATCTGTGGAATAGACCTTCATTGGTTGTTCATTATTCTTTGGTTACAACTATGACACTTGTCACGTTCTCATTATCTCAAGGGCTTTATTGAGACTTTGTTTGTATATGCTCTATTAGATTAAATTAGTACAAACAAACATGCATTGTTAATCTTGAAAAAAATCACAATGTTTAATTTAGGACTTGGAGACATATGGATCATAGGATAAAGTCTTAATACTAAGATCTTATTAATGTTAATAAACATGGAGAAGGATTTAATACTAAGATTTTATTATAAGTTTATAACAAAGGGACCTTGTATATAATAAATTTAGACCATGCTAAGATAAAAGGGAACACACGGATTAAGACATAAATATACCAATCATATAATTCCTAGACTAAGGTTTGGTCATGTTGAAAAACATCACTAAACCTTAGTATAAAAACTAAGGTAAATCCATAGCATTTTTTAATTTATCCCATGTAATTTGTTCTTGCATAATTTGAATTTGATTCAAAGGGTCTAAGCTAGGATAAACTAGATCAGGGTTTTAGGAATCTCAATCATGGATTCAATTTGACTTTCAAAAATACCAGATTAAGACAGAAACATTAAAATTATGAAACCCCATACTTTGTCTATACAAATAGATTCCATTAGGCTTTCAACCTAAAACATGAAGATTTAAGATTAGAAACATTAGGCAAATTTAAATTGAGATCATGAACAAGTATGCTATTCAAACCAAGTGCATATGATATTCAAAAATAAATAATATGCAAACATGCTATTGACACTCTGATCAAGTGAATTTTAAGGTACAAATTTTCATAATTTGACATAAGGGTCCCCAAGTTCAAAAATGGGGGTATATTGACCTTAGTATATATACACATTTTAGTCATATAAAATGCAAAATTGGATGACTTAGGCATGGCTAATAACAACCAACCTATAGTCCTCTTTCTTACTCACATAGCCATTCTCAGTTAGTCTTTTATTGATTCCCATTCATCCATAGCTTTTTGGATTGATATTTTTGAGACCTAAGCAGCTCTCTTAAGCCTAGATCTATCACCCTAGGTCTCATCCCCTTAGGACAATATCACCCAACTTGGATAGGAGCACTAAAGCTTAGGGTGTCTTATTTCTATCATTATTGTCCAAGTTCATTTTTACCTCAAATAATTAGATTTCCTCAAATCCTTATCTTTTTCCCTATCAGCCTAATACAAGTTCGTCTAACCCATGATCATTAATTACCCAATAAAAGACCATTAAAAATCCATATAGAGGGGTTGGCACTCATTTTTAAAAAATAATCAATAATACAAGCACGTACACTCAAATGCTCTTCCCTATTCTCTACATACAACCTTCCAAGATCATTTCAATCCTATTCATGCACTGTTACTAGTCCCTAGTTATCTAAACTACATCTAGTTTCACATATAGTTACATACATCACACATTATTTCACCAAACACTTCAATGGGAGAACTACATTATATTAATCCCTCTTTGGAGTATTGGTATGTAGGCAACATGCCCACACATGAGATGTGAAGTGCATCCAATGTATCCTTTGCACACTAACCCCTTCTCTTCTTTCCTTAAGTTTCAATTCAAGTTCAAGCATGAGGAGCTCTTAAGGGTTTAAAATATTGAATTAGACACATAGTGAACTTTATAGGCTTTTAGGCCTCAAGATTTCACATACAAGGTAACACAAAGCTATCAGATAGAACCCATAAATTTTTTAGCCTCAAGACAATAGCACCAAAATAAGACTATAGCACCAGATAGTAGGTTTTCCACTTTTGACATTCCTATCCAACTTAGAAAAGAAGTTTAGGAAACTATTCCAACCTATTTTCCAATCTTTTTCCTCTAGTATTATACTTTATCTCAGTCTAGATCAGCTAAAATAAGATAATTTCTAATTTATCTCACATACTGCTATATTTAGAAAAAGAAAAAATATTATCTGTTTACACCTATCAGTAGGTTAATAAAAGTATATCTATTTACTCATTTATATTTCTCAAACATTTTATTTACCTAAGAATTAAACACCTAATTTTCTAAAAAGAATAAAACACACATCCATTTTTGTCATTTATGAGGAAGAAAAGAAGAATATATATTACACATATGCTTTTCCACCATTCTACTTTAGGATCATTGATTAGGGTTTCAATACTTTCTTTGGAGATATGAATCTTGTCTTTTGGATACATAGAGAAGTTGTGTAGCTTAGAGATGACTTATCTTTGTTATCCTTACATACCACAATAACCTCTTACAAATCACCTTGTCTAATGGAGATATTGAGGCTCGATGGGTTCATATTCAAAGTTAAGTATTCCTAAATTCGTTCCTCCTTTGTTAAAGTAGATAGATTAACATTTGTACTTATCTCCCATGCATTAATATTTTATATACATTAACTTGAGTATATATATTCTATACATGTTTAATTTTTTATGTTTATTATCCCCACTTTGTGCCATAAGATTTATTGATCATTAGATTATATTTTACATTACTTTGTATTTACTTAGTGAATGTGAAAACATAGGATGCAATTAGGCTTATTACATAATGTTTTTTGACTAGAGGCTTTGGAATCATCTCTAATGATGTTATTGTAGTAAGAGATCCCTTGGTCAGGTCCAATATATCCATCTTGGTCATGACCTTGAATATCTAATGTATCAAAAAGTGGAAGTGTAGGTATGATTTATCTTCTTTGAGTTAGAATATAGTTTTCCTTGTAGATTATAGAGTTATTTGAGATTTTTTGAAGTGATTTTTGTAATGAATTTGACTCTATCTATGTCAAATTCAATGCCTCAATGAGATATAATAAACCCCAAGAGTTTTCCTGATGTGAGTCTAAAATCACACTTCTCAGGGTTGAGTTTGACTTAATATTTTCTTATCCTTTCAAATATTCACTAGAGAGATATTGGATGTTCAGCCCTTGTTTTAAACTCTCAAAAAATGTCATCAACATAATATTCAACTATGTCATGCATCATATAATGGAATATGAATTCCATGTCTCTTTAGTATGTGTCACAACATTCTTAATTCTAACATGTATGCCTTAATAGTAAAATGTTCCCAAGGGAGTGGTGAAGGTAGTCTTATTTTATCTTCTAGCATGATATAATTCTAATTATAGTTTTAAAATTCATCCATGAGTGATAACATCTTTTAGACAATAGTGGAATCCATGATCATGTTGATTTTAGGTAGGGGAAATCATCTTTTGGTAAATCCTTGTTTATGTCCCTAAAGTTAGTGTAAATGAAAATTCATCCTTGAGGTTTGTGAATAGGAACATTGTTAGAGATCCATTCAAAATAATTAATAGAATGAATGAAACTTGATTATAATAATTTATATATCTCTTCTTTGACTAAAAGCACTACCTTTAAATGCATCTTATGAAGTTTTTGCTTAATTAGTTTGGAATCTAGATGGACTACTAAATGTTGAACAACTAATATAGGTTGATTCCTAACATATCATCATAACACCAAGTGAATATATCAATTAATTCCTTGAGAAGAGTAATAAATATATCCATTGCTTGAGTGGTTAAACTAGTTCACAACTTCGTGATCCTAGGTTTGTCTCCAATGCCAATGTTGAAATCACTATTTTTTTTACCAGGGATGGAGACTAAAATTATTAATAGGCTAGAGGGGAAGGTGATTGATATTATTTAGGTGATTATAAAATGTTTGTGGATTATTGGAATAATTTATCATATGATTTATATTATTTTTGACTAAGAAAATTTGTGGATGATATGTTAGTTCCATTCCTAGAAGACAAACTATATTGATATTCTTGTGATTATATTGATTCTATTTAATTAAGAGATTTAGTCTATTCCCCAAAATATAGACCAATTTATATATTTATTATAAACCCTTTTAATATGGTCTCCTTATGTCATATTGTCTCTTACACCCATAAATTCCACAATGGCTTCATCATTTTGGAATGATAAATGAAGATTTATTTTATTGATTCAAGTCAGTAAGATATGGATGGTGAAGGTTAAGGCTGATGGTGTGTATGGAGGGGTTGGTGAAATTTTTTGTGGTAGTAATTTCCTCATATATGTTATAAATGGTACCTACTTTGTCATCCTCTTTAGACAAAGATTGCTTAAAAATTGAATAAGTGTCTAAAATGATATCATATGGATCACCACTAGGTGGTTTGTATCCTAAAACTCAATAAAACCTATGACATTTATCAATATTAGCTCTAAGAATATTTTTTCATGACGGCCTAGTCCTTTTCCTTTATAATTCATACTTTGACACATGTGATTGAATTTAGATTATTCTATATCTTAGGAATAAGAAGATAAGCCTTATTTTGATAACCATGAATCATTTAATATTTTAACTTGTTATTCTAACAATAGTCTTGACATAAAAAATTATGTTGATCCAAACTTATGGGTAGTTATATTAACCTCCTACATGGTGGGGCACCCATAAGTTTAGGGTGATTGGGGGAGATCCCCAATATTGAATGTGTGGTATTTATATTCTCTAAAACCTTTAGGAATAATATTGATATGATTATATGTAAGTGAATTGGAATAAGTGGATGGAAATTCATTAGGATGAACATATTTATTATAATTAGGATCATGGATGGCACTTTCAATTACAAGAAAATATATATTGTAATTAAGTCCATGTATGGATTGACAATTATTAATGAAGTTCAAATCACCGAGAATGGTAACTTCCATCCCTAAATGGGTGAATTTTAAACATTAGTAAAGAATGGAGGGTATAACCTTGCATGTATTGGATTAATGGTCATTCAAAAATGATGTTATAAGTTAATTAAAAGTCAGCCATATATGTATGAGTGTTTGGTGTACTACGAGGCACTTCATGATAGGAAGGTAAAGAGTACCTTCTAATTGTATTTCATTATAAACATATACTTTTATTATGATAAGTTGAGGGCCAAGTGTTGATATTGAGTACCCAAACTCATAATAAAATTAATTTTACAAAGGTTTTCTATATATCCTTTGTCTATAAACATGTTTAATCTTGTGATTAACAACAAACAACTCAATGTACAGAGGGTAATACTGATTAGGGCTAATGGATGGTATGATTTAGGGGTTGAAGGTGATTTGATGTGAGGATGAAAATTAGACTAAAAGGGATTTAAAATAACTTAAATCAATGTCATTAGGGACTCTTGACTCTTGAAGGATATTATTAAGGATATATTGATAGATAAATGATGATTTAAGAATATCCATAATTGATATCTATGTTTGAGTCTTCTCAAGTTATTGAATGATGTCATAATATATTTCAAGAGTGGTTGGAGGAGCCTTGAAACATTTAATTTGGGATAATCCCTTTAAGGTGGATTTTAGGAGGTTTCCCTAATACAATGATTTCTTTTGTGTTAGGTATTAGCAATAAAATTAGATAATGCCTGCATGAATTTGATTATGGGATGAGATAGGACTTGAGATTCTTCAAGTGTCTTATCCCTAATATTTATTATGTAAATTTAATGTTTACAATGATTAATATGGAAAATAAAGTAACCATAATGATAGGGCACATTTTGGTAATATATGTGATTTAATGTGGATGAGACACCTTGGCCTCTTTATGTAATTTTTTGATTTTGATCATGCTTGGGGAAGTGGTCTTTAATTGGGTCTTTAATTTTTGTGCATGATTGAGAGGTGCATATGGATTAATGTGTGGGATTTGTGAATGGTAAATTAATCTATCCTTTATGGTGATTTATTCATCATCAAATGTATTATAATTAAAATAGGGTATTAGGGAATAAGGACAGTTACAGGATAAGATAAGAAGGAAAAAATGGAATCAAGACAAAGGCAACCTATAATAGATAAAAGAATGAAATATGATGTGGCAAATTTAATCATTAAAATGAGGAACATGCAGGCTAGAATGATAGCCATGGAGGTATCTCAAAGAAGAAGGTTCATAGATGAAGATGATAGTGATAGAGAAGAATATTCTAGAGCATAACAAGAGGAAGAAAGAGAAGATATAATGGAAGAAATATTGATCAAAGCCATAATGAAGATGGGTTCAAAATAGAAGCTAGATGTGTTAATGTATGAATGAAATCTTAATGTGGATGAGTTGGTGGATTGGATAAGAGTATGAGGAGGTGGATGACACCAAGAAAGTGAAATTTTCAGTCACAATATTGAGAGGATGTGCTTCATTGTGGTGGGATAGAATCCAGGAAGAAAGAAGGAGAAGAGGTAAAGAAAAAATTTAGTCATGGGATAGGATGGTGACGAAGATGAAGGTGACGTTCATCCCAAGGATTACCATACACATTTTTTATGAGGTTATAATCTTAGATAAAAGGAACATTCAATGAAGGAATACACATACGAGTTTCATATATTGACAATCATAATAGGCCACTTGGAAGAAGATGATGAGAAGGTAGCAAGCTACCTAAATGGTCTCAAGTTTTCCATACAAGATGAGATCAATATATTGACTTTGAAAATAGTTTAATAAGCATACCAAGTAGCCTTGAAGGTTGCAGAGAAGTTGGAAAGAAGGCATACACAAAAATCAAGAGGAAGAGGTAAACAAGTGAGAAGAAGAGGAGAGTATGATAGCAAGCATGCATATGAAGAAGTTAAAAGTACCAGACAAAGACATGAAACACAACCAAGAGGTGGTTATACATGTAGGAGGACATATTACTAAGGTGGAGATGCATCTATAGAAAGAGAGACTAGTGGTTTCATAAAAAAATGTTTCAACTGTAACAATTATGTAGGTCATAAGTATTAGGAGTGTCTAAAGGAGCACCAAGAAAGGAGTTATAGGAAAGAGATTAGAAATCAAATAGTGCAACTTATAAAATAAGATAGTGTTGGGTTGGTTTCACATATAGAGGCACATAAAAAAGAAGAGCCACTCTTGATGAGGAGGGCATTATTGAAGTCACCAAAGGAGAAAGAACCTGCCCAACAAAGAACACTCTTTAAGACATGTAAGTCCCATGGTAAATGTTTTAAGATGATAATAAAATTAATAAGTATAGAAAACTAGGTTTCAAATGAGATGATAAACAAATTTGGCCTATAATGATTACATCATCTTGCACCTTACATATTTTCTCGGCTTAAAAAATGATATAGTGTAATTGTTAAAAAATAATGCTTAGTAGATTTTTAGAATGGAACATATAGGGATCAGGTCATGTGTGATATCATCCCCATGGATATTTTTCATGTATTTCTAGGAAGGCATTGGCATTTTGATAGGTTAACTAATCATGATGGGGTGAAAAACACCTAATCTTTGGAGCACAAGCGATTCAAGTATACTTTATTGCCTTTTAATAATGATGATAAAGTTTTTCATGTATATTCTAAGGTATTGGTTGTAGGTTACAAAGATATGGTGCAATAATAAGATGAAGATGTGAAGATGGAAGAATAGCCCAAGGATATTAAGGCAACCCAAGATGAGGAATGTGAACTTATGCCAAGTAAAAAAATTTCAAATAAGTTTATGAATGAGTTGTTTGCAAGTTTTTCTCAACATTTGGTTAAAATTTATAGTTTTGAATTCATAGAAGACATAATAGGCAAGCTCCAATGCATGAGAGTAAGTCTTAAAAAGATGAGATGAAAAAGAGATGGAAGATGTATAACACGTCCAAGAAGGACAACCAAATGAAGGAAATAGTATGAGAAGGTTAAATCAAGATCATGATAATTTGAAAGAAAACATTTAGTCTTTGTGTATAGAGGATGTAGAGGGTAGTTATGAATATGATACTCAATAACAAACCAAACATTTATACAAGCAAATGGCATACAAGGCTAGATAGTTGATATGTATGAGATGGACTGTACCAAGCAAGGAGAATGGGTGAAGGATAAAGAAGACATATTTGTAGTAGTAGTGTCTTATGAAATTAAGATTGTAATGTATTAGTTTTAATGAATTGAAGCATGGTTTTCACATCCAAAGCAATCATCAAAAAACATTAGTTGTGATTTCTTTAACAAGTTTCTTACATGTGTAGGTACAACATTAAAGAAAAAGAATCAGAGGATGCCCAATTGTGGGACCAAGGAATATGTTCACTTCTATGAGAGGAAATTATCAGAAGCAACATTTAATCAATAGGTACAAATCAACTAAAGAGGATCATACACCAAGTTGATTCCTATGGTAAAATTTCTTCAACTTGGTAGTATGATGCAAGGGAATCCTATATGGACCCAAAAATGGTTTAAATTTTGGATTTTAGTAGTATTTTAGGTTTTTAATAGGTTATTTAGGTCCTAATTATTTCTTAGGAGTGATCTAGGTTAGAAAAAGTTTCATAAAATTTGAATCATAGAGTTTCCCTCCAAAATGCCACTATTTGAATATTTGAATTTTTAAGCCTTGTGGAAGGATTTTCATGCATTTTTTTAATGTTGTAATGGGTAGTAACATGTTTAAAATGTGTCCAAGAGGTCTTAATACTATTTAAAGTTCCTAAATAAATTCTTAAATCAATAGGCATGGTCATACAGTACATATATTGAGAAAACATGAAAATTGTAATGTAATTCAATGACCCAATGTGGGAATAAATTTCAATATTTAGGCATGGTCAGTCAGTTTTGGGGTTTTATTAGTGTATTAAATTCATAGGTGAATAAGGATGGTCATGTAGACAAATAAATTTGATGAATAGAGGACTGTGATAATGAATGCTTGAGTGATTTTGACATTGCATGGCTAAGAACAGAGGATATGAAGTGTATTTGCATCCTCTAGTGGTAATTTATTGATAATATGATTTATTTTGTTGTGATTTTATTATATTAAATAAAATTATTCAAGTATTATTTATGATAATTTTCAAACAATCCCCTTAATAGAGACAACCATGCCTAATAACAAGGAATATGCATATAGAGTCTTATGTAAGCAATTTGGTGTATCATTGATCATTTTGGTATTGAATTAATTGGAGAGATAGTAGTAAGACACACATGATAATATGGAGAGTGTATTTGTTTCAATATATAACTATTAAAGGATTGAACTTTTACCATTAAAGTGAAACCCTATCCATTACTAACCCTCTATCCATAATACAGAGTTCTACAGACCAGGAACATTAAACTTGAATCTTGTTTTGATTTAAATATGATATAAAAGGTTTTAATAACTTAATATAATATGTTAATAATCTTATTTTAATGTTTATATACTATTGGTGAAGAAAAACAATGAAACCCGTTTTAAACTCCTATTCTTGTTAATAAAAATATTGAAACCAAACTGAGTTTTTCTCGCTGTGAACAATCTAGGGGGTATAGTGAGTTAGTTATTGAATGAAAAAGTTTAATAATTACTATATATACCTAATACATTATTATTTTTTCTTTTAAATTATTTATTTCTCAATATTACAATTTAGACCACT
Organism: Torreya grandis; assembly: GCA_037957365.1. Classification (NCBI taxonomy): domain Eukaryota; kingdom Viridiplantae; phylum Streptophyta; class Pinopsida; order Cupressales; family Taxaceae; genus Torreya; species Torreya grandis. The sequence goes on from JARHVA010000347.1 coordinate 1,812,063, forward strand.
CTCAGCCTACTTAGTGTTCACAAACCCTAACAATTAGGGTTTTGAAGTTTTTGAGAGAACCAACCATGGAAAAATTACAATATTTTTTAATATTGTGTAATTAGACATTACATAACTGATTCAAAAAAAATAGGACTATATAGTACATATAGTATGGATTTGTAGATAGAGGGATTGAGAAAGGGCTAAAGGAGGCCTAGTTTGGAAGGCTACAAGGGAGAAAGTGGACCTAGAGAGTGAGATAAGTCTTGAAATTTGACCCATCAGTGTATTAAAACAACATTAATGAGTTTATAATATTAGAAATACTTGTTCTAAAATGGAATTATCAATGAAATAAGGTTATAAGGATGGAGTATTGCATTGACAGAGTTGCATAAGAGGAAAGTAGGTGTTTAAAAAAGTCTAAAAAGGGGTATAGAGCATTGATAGAGACTATCCTAAGAAAGATAAAGACCTTGTGTTCTTGAAACAATTCAGAGGTTCTACACTTTTGAATGGTGCATATTTTCTTAAGCTTAAAACCAAATAAGTGATCCTTTGATCAAGGATAAGAGAAAGAATCTTGTGCAACCTCTGCATTGATCTTTTGTTCAAGGAAAAGATAAATAATCTTGTGAAAGATATTCATTGATACTTTGTTCAAGGACAAGAGATAATGTTTAAGGACAAGGATAAGAAACCATTAATAAAAATATTCAATGATCTATTCCAAACATATAGCATCTGTTCCTCAATCACAAGATGATTATCTAGGAATAGCCATGTTTCTAAGAACTTACCAATGAAGTAAATTATTTCCAATATAAATTTAACATAACATAATAATAACTTAATTTTAATGCTACTCAATTATAATGAATTGATTTAAGAGTTTCACATATAGTTCAAGGCACATATAAGTACTTATTAACAAGAAAATATTATCTTCATGTAGATAAGTTCATATTAATTACTTATGTAATTATTACAATATAGTATTTATTCCATAATTAATTAAGTTATTTTAGCTTCTCATAAAGTATTAAACTAAATTCAATCCATTAATTAACAATTAATTTACAAGGATTTCATTTAACCAACCACATAGCTAAATACATTCATTAATTAATCCATGTGACAATAGGATTCATAACTATTAGCAGAGATTCCTAAAGCATGATAACATGCTAAGGATGAGGATAGTTGTGAGATAATTCATGTGCATATAATATTTTATCATAAAAAGATAGGAATTTGGATGATAGAAACATAAGAATCATTTAATTATTTTGCATTATTAAGAAATTTAAGAACAACTAGTATTGCATAAATTGAAATAATGCATTTGGAATAATTTTAAAAAAAAAGTAGCCAAGAATTTACACACAAGAATGCATGTAAGAAACATAACAAGAAATTATATGGGTAACCATAACCAGATAATCTCTATTGATCTCTTTTATAAAGTAGAACCCCCTTCTTACAAACAAAAGTATATATAGATGTTTTCAATCTATGATTTTTCATCTTCTTCTTGTACTTGGTACCAAAAATAGAGTCTCTTCATATTATATACTATTACAAGTGTGAATATAAGATAAAATAGACTATACAATGATTATAAATTGAGTGCATAATGCATAAATATTAGACAAATATCATGCATAAATTTACAATCCACATTCTTCTACCAACACTTTCTTAGACTTAAAATGTTGTCTCATCTAAAGACAATGTTGCAAGATATATCGATAATGTATTAGTTATAGGGAACTAAATATATGGTTGGACCAATAAGATTTGTAGTAATTGCTCAAGGTGTTGTTTTCAATTTTCACCTCTTATGCACTAATTAACCACCCTTTTAGGTTTTAAACTAAAAAATGTACTAACCTACCACCTTTTGTATGTTTGAAATAGGGTGGCATAACCATCTAGTTGCCCTTTATGGGTTTTTAACCAACCTAGCCCCACTTATCTTTCTAAGTCTTCCCCAATACAAAATTTTTACTCTACATAGTACTTATCTTGAAGGTGGTGACATGGATGCAAATCAAGGTTAAATGAAATATTCCTTAGACTATGAATGTGAATCCTTGTGTTGTGTGATGAGCTACTAGAGCTTTAAAGGTGGCCTATAGGTAGTTATATTGATAATATGCATAACTAAGCTAGTGAAAGGAGTCAAATCTATTTTGTATGAATTCCAATCTAGCATCACTTCTTGTATTATGTAGTAGGGTGTATAATGAAGAGTGGTAGTTGATGATATGATTGATATTTACATCATCAATTATGCTCAAGGACTACAAAAAATCTAGATCTACCAATTTATAAGGTTATCAATCACAATATCCCTAGAATTTAGTGATACCTAGAGTGCTTTATCCTTATCTTCCTATATGAAGTGTGTATACCATGGTTTCTTTGGTTATGGTAGCATCTACAAAGTCTATGATGAAACTGGCTAATGTGGTATCCAATTGCTACTTCTAGTCTAACAAGCTACATACAACCTATTGAGCTTGAAGTGCAACAACATTGAAAATTCCTTGATATTCCTCTAGTAGAGTGATGAGTGTGGTAACCTCAGCCTTGAAATCATATTTTATTAACTCAGATAAAAATGTCTTGAGTCTATGCTAGTCAGACATTACTTGATCCCTGATTACTCAAGTGACCAAATTGGGAGAAGTATCTTAGATGATATTTACAACTTTGTGCAGTCAAGTATTTAACTTAATGTTCTTAGACTTAGATTAATTGACCTCCTATTCTAGTAAGGAAACCTTCTATGTGATAGAATTATATAATGTCATAGTGTATTCCAACTACTTCAATGGTAACCTAGAAACATATAATGATGATTCTTGTTAAATTGGGAATGCTTCCAAATTTACTATGAATTTTTAAGGATTAGGTCATGCCATGGTCACAAGTGGAAGTGAAAAAGTGGTGCACTAAGCACCCATAGTTGGGATGTCCCATATCTAGACTCCTCCTAAAGGCAAGGTTGGTTAATGATCACCTATTATAGCTGTATGTTTATCCTCTTCTTGCACTAGCTACTTTGACCCACCTTATTGTTGTTGTTCAAGAGCATATTGTTGTTGTTATTTTTGTTATTGTGAATTATCTTCATCTTATTCTCTCTTTGCTTATTCCACTACTTTCATTTTGAGATCTTCCTCCACAACTTTCTTCTTTTCCTATTCCTCTTCTGACTTCTTATACACATGTTCTTCTTCTTTTTTCTATTCTTAAAATGTAGTAACCTTATCTTTTTCAACCTTAGCCTATGCGCCTCTTGTTCATTTTGTACCTTGGCTACATGTACTTATTCTTCTTATGCTTGAGCCTACTATTTACATAGGGATTCAACTTACTCTTATTTATTCATCCTCATAGCTTCATTAGCTTGTTGCTGAGTGAGAGTAGCATCCTCTAGATATTTATTTCCATATGTTATTTCATCTTGGTGTTACTTATCTTCTTCTACATTGGCCTTAGCAGAAAGCACAACCTTTTTATTCCACTACTATTTATCTGTCTTTTTTTGGTGTACCTCTTGTGCTTATTTTGCTACATCAATCAATTCTTGTTCCTACTTTGCCTCCTCAATAGCCTATTATCATTCAACTTCTATGTTATGGTCCTTTTATTAGGCCTTAACTTCCTCACCTTAATGATGTGCTTACTTAGCTTGCTATTATTAGGTTGGATCATTATGGTACTTCTTTTCTTCTTGTTGGACTCACCATTCTACTATGTGAATTACTTCATCCCATGAATCCTTTTTATCTTTAGTTATAGGTTGATCTAGCATCAACTCTTTAGCCTCTGGGGGTTGTTTTAGACATAGATGCTTTATTTTACCCCAAATTAACTATCCTACATTTGCATGGTAATGAAGTAGAGGAAGGAGAAGGATACATTTCCTATGCAATGACTCCCTACCAAATGTGCATTCTTTAAGAGTAGGATAAAACCTAGCCTTTCATCAGGTTCAAATTTTGTGTACCAAAGTCTCCTTTTGACTTTTAGGTAGTGGTACAAATATGTCAATAACTATGAAAGTGGTGGAAGGTTTTTTCTTGAGGAGTTTGATCATTGTATGCATTTGTTCAGCCTCTTTACACATAGTTTCAACAATAATGGATGTATGGAATGGTGTTGGTTCCACCCAAATACTTGAAGGAAAATTTGTATGCACTTGAACTGTGTACACTAAATTCTAGAAGAAGAACTCCTCCTCATTTTCATAAAAGTCACTTACCATATATACAATGATCACCTTGTAGACCTCCTACTCATTTATCCCCATCTAAGGTAGGTTATAATATCTTGCATCTAGGGTACCTTGGGGTTATCAACACAATTTATGTTAATGATCATCTTGTGTTTCAATAGAGGTGATGGTTTTTGTTCTATAGATAGCTTATTCTTTCCTTTCTATTTCTATGAGGTTGTGGCTCTTGGTTATTACTGTGCTAAAGGAACTATTGTGTTAGGTGGTATAACTTGAATAGGTGTCTCACACCTTATTGCTTATGATTTTTGATTATTAACCTCAGCCTATGCCATGGCCATGGTAAAAAATATGGTAGGGGTCCAATGGTAACCTAGGTGGTTTGTGAATATGAATAAAAAAGCCTTTTAGGAGTAAAGTGACAACAATATGTTATCCCAGGTCTAGTAAACCCTATATATGTATAGAAATGAGATCCAAACACTCCCCCCACCATGTCTTGAACTTACCCTGATGAGCTAGGTCATTATGTTCAAGTTCCCATATCAAATTACAAAATTACTACATTGGCCAATAGTTGGTGTCTAGATGCACCTCACTTTTAGGGGACTTCCATTGAGTGAAACACAGTAGAAAGATCAAGAACTAGTACTATAAGGTCTAAATTAGTATGGAACTTGTCAATATTTTTAATAATATTTTTTACAAAGTACTTAGGCTAGTTGAACAACTCCTTATGGTGGATCATGTGATGTGCATTGTCAGCCACTCCTTTGGGAATTTGTTTTGTAGACTTGGTGGTCTTCCAAAATTAGCATGTAATGTAGTTGACCAATATGTGCACTAGTTCATCTCGGATATATTTAGTTGGGATTATTTTAGACTCTTATACATTTACATCTTAGACTTCTTGAAATATATGAGGAATTATAGACTTGTAGGGAGTAAGAGAATCACCTAATGCATACATGGCCAAAGCTTTAGCCATTACTTTAGTTTTAATGATGATGGTGGTATTGGGGACAATATAAATATTTCCCTCATTGTAATTGTTGAGTAGGATTTGTAAAATCTCCCCTAAATCACTAAAGGTGGGCATCCAAAGCAAGCACTCAATGTCCATTTTGTGGAAATGATGTGGGGCTACAAGAGCAAGGGGTTATGTAGCATCAACTGAATAGGGTTAGAAGAGTTTTTTTTCTACCACTTGAAGATAATCAAATAGATCTAGATTAATATATTTTATCTACTAAAGTGCAAGATCAATGCCCATTACTTCTAACTGAGCTTTTGTCAAGTTTTTATTTTAATGAGCTACAAATGATACATGGTAGTTAAATAATGGAATTGAGAAATTATACTAGATAAATGGTCTTAGCTCTAGAACTTCATCTTATAAAATGGTTTAAAGAATGAAATGCATACTTGGTTCACAAAGTTGTGTCTTTATAGATTTTGCACTGGTTAGTTTCCACATAAATGTCATGATGAGCTATGCCTTCAGTATCAATGTGAATGTTAATGTGATAAATCTTATCTAATTAGGAAATAAAGGTAGTTAGTCATTGGTACATGTATCAAGATATGCCATTATATTATTTATTGGCCATATTAGATTAAGTGTTGATGATGTTAACCAACCACTAATTTATGAAGATTAGATCACTCAAATTGAGGCTCTAGCATCAACTACATGGGATGACCATTATACAGCTAAAATATTGGCTGATATGACTGGATCATACATTTCATTAACTTAATTGCTTGTTTTTTCATTTGCTAACATCAATAATAGTACACCTGAAGTCTTCTACACATTAGTGTTGCACGATATACTTTTTATCATGGTTCCAAAATTTGGTGAAGAGATCATCTACAAACATAGACATGCGCACACACAAAAAGGAACACATAAGAAAACAAATATAAATAGGAAATCCTAATCTACTCAGTGCTACTCAACACCCACTCATCTAGCAGAAAGAGATCAATTAAGACTATTAGTGGTAGGGCTTAAGCCTATTGCTATTTACCCACCCTAGAAAAATGGTTCCCTATAGATCTCTCAAAATAATGGTTCCTTACTATAGTATTTGGTGTATAATGTAAGGCACTTTTCATCTGATCTATAATTTACCCAAAAATTCTCTAAAGTAACTACCATATAAAAAACTAGTTTATCTTTATGAAATAAATTATGTCATAGGTTATTATCATCCCATACTTTCTAGCTCTACTTATGATATTCCTATGTTCAAGATGCTCTGCATTGATACTCATCCATCTAATTCAATTCAAGAATCCTATTTATGAGAGACTCATGATCCCCTAGTTAGATAACCATTACAATGCATAGAATGGGTACCAAGTATTCTATAATAATTATTAATTCAAGCCCATAAACCAACTGAAATGGAGTAAAACATGTAGCCATCTTATAGTGTGTTTGATACGTCTAAAGAATCTTATAAATGTGATGTTCCCAATCATCCCTCTTGACATCATAGATCTTCATCAACATCTTACCTAAAACTTTATTATAAGCCTCAAATTTTCCATTAGCTTTGGATGGTGCAAAGTACTTTTATGATGGGAAATCATGAATTATTTAGTAAGATATTTGATAGTAATATTCAAGAAATATGTCCATCAATCAATGATGAGCTTGATGGGGCATCCAAACCATGTATTAATACTATTTTAAAGGAACTTTATTACATCCTTTAACCCATAGTTGGTTATCAAATAGCTTCAACCCATTTAGTAAAATAATCAATTGCAGTGATAATATGCTATGTTTTTCTACATTTACTCAAGGGATTGATAGGCCCTACAAAATTGATGCCACAATATTCAAAAGGTTGTTTAGATAATAAAGATACAAGGGCATTTCATCCTTTTAGTGTGGCTTACCAATTAATTAACACACATCACAATGTTGTGCTACTCTATGTGCATCCTAAAAAAGGTTTGACCACTATAATCCACTTTATAAAATTTTTAATGCAATAGCTTCTTTGGTAAAATGACCTTCTGCTATTCCTTGGTGTGCTTCCTATAAAAGTTGTGGATGTTCATTTTATAAAACTATCCTATGTAGTACTTCATCCTTCCCCAATAAATACAAGAGCCCATTTATAATAGTATATGGCAAGGCTCTATAAATTGCTTCTTATTTATTTCATGGTAGTGCATAAAGAATAACCCTTTTTTTTGGAATTTATCAATTACTTAAAAATTCTTAGGTATCATAGAAAATAGAAATATATGGGCATTGGGAGAATATTCCTATAGTTATTCTAGATCTTCCCCATTCATGAGGTGACTGAGATGGTCTGGCACAACATTTTTTCTACCTAGATTGACATTGATGCAAACTAAAAATTATTGAAAGAGCATAAACCATCTTGAAATTCATCCTTTGAACATAGCCTAATTGAATAGGTATCATAGATATTGATGATATTTGAAAACTTCAAATGGTGTCATAATAATATAATGTTGGAATTTTTGTAGTATGAACACTATATCTAGTGCTTCACTTTCAGTTGTGTAAGTTGTTTCTATATCAAACAACTTTCATCTTATAAAATATATGGGGTGGCCCATTCCACCCTCTCCTAGAATCACAACACCAAATATGATACTAGAAGCATCAACAGGTACATGAAATGGATTACTCCAATATGCAATGATGTGAATAGGCATAATGACCAATTTTTACTTCAGTTCTATGAAAGTTGCTTGACACTCGAAAGTCCAAAAAAACTTTGAACCTTTACATAGTAAATAATCCAATGGGGATGAAATGGTTACATATCCCTTAATGAAATTTTGATAGTAACATTTGTGGGCAAGAAAGGATCACACTTCTATTGAGCTGACTAGTGGGAGCATACTAAAAATGACTACAATTTTGGTCTAGTCCACCAAAATTCCTTCACTGCACACCACATGACCTAAAAAGACACCAAAAGGTGTAAAAAATAAACACTTTTTCAAATTTATGGTAATGTACAGAGATTAAAAACATTCTATCATGAGGCTCAGCTTGTAAAAGTTCTCTTTGAGTAAATAGAAGACTTCCCAATCATCTAGATATACTTTTAGGAAGTCATGAATGAAATCCTTAAATGCAATCACCACTAATCTAGAAAAAATTGTAGGTGCATTTTTAGGCTAAAAGGCATTACCTTATATGCAAAGGACCCCCATTTTATGGAAAAAGTCATTTTATCCCTGTCTTATTTTGAGATGGGTATTTGATGATAGACACTAAACCCATCTGTGGAGCAAACTTCATGACCTGTGACTAATTCTAAAACTCTATTTGTGAAGGGAATTAGAAATGGATCATTCACACAATTTTCATTAAAAATATGATAGTCACCACATAATTTTATCTCCCCCATTTTCTTAGGTTATACTACTATGGAACTAACCCAATATGCCTTCTCTACATGATAGATTATACCTTCTTTCTACATTCTATCTAGTTCAGCTTTCACTTTCAACTTCATGTTTGGATTCAACTTATACAACCTTTTATTAACGGGTTGTTTACACTCCTTTAGTTTGATATAAATTTCACTTAGGGAAGGATCTAATCCTCTAACTTAGGAATTTTTTTTTGGAAACACATATTGATAATCCCACAGGAGTTGCATATCTTCTAAAACTTTGGATTCAGTCCAATAGTCACCAATATGTGCCAATTTAAGGATCACTTTACTTCTAATTTTTTCCAAATGATTTTTAATAAGTTTCTGATAAATCTCACATTTTCCTTAGTAAAAAATTCTCATAGCATTCTTTGCCCTTCCTAGTTTTCCTATGACTGGATCTTTTAATTATTTTACTAGCCAATTAGGTTCAAATAAATATGTCAAATTGATATCACCATCAGTATTTGAATATTTAGTTTCCTCCTCTTCATCCTTTATTTGGTGGCATGGATGAATAAGATATTTTTGTTCCATCTTGGCAGATTTATATCTTTATAGTGTTGTATTTACATCACAAGCTACATTCTTATATGTAGTAGACTCCTTCATGGTGCTTAAATACTGTACGCACCCATGGCATATGAAATGTTTGATTTTGAACCACAATATTCTCATATTCAAACACAAAACTCTATATTAAGTCACTCTGTACTTTCAACCAATTCTTTGTCTCCTTGCATTTTTGATGCATATACCTAGTTGATGGTAAGGAGCAAGTTTGTAATGAAATATATAAACCTAGTACTTAGGTGACACATGTTATTTAGTCTAAACGTCAACACATTTATGGATATGGATTTTATGTCACTCACCTATATGAAAGTAAGGTTAATTACTTTTTATTACCTATGGTAGCTAAAATTTTCTAATTATAAGTTCACATGCATCATCCCAATCGATATGATCATTTCTATGAATTATCCACCATGTTGTTGTAACTCCCTTCAAAGCATAATTCAAGGCAATAACCCACTAACTACTCATAGGCACATGAACCTCTATCCATAGAATGAATTGATTGATATCCTTAGTTGGATAATATGAAGGGAGTTATCTTTTTGTGGTAAAGACCATTTTTAGAGGCTGTAGTTCATAATCACCATGAGCCCAATTGAGTAGATGCATATCTAAGTCTCTACTTATAGGCAAAGCTTTTTACCAAGGTAAATTACCTTCTTTGGTTAGCTCTATATAATCTTTCATATGATCATTTTATTTATAGAGAAAATCAATTTATGAATGAGTAGGTGATTTAACAAACATGGACACACAATATTCTAACAAACTGAGGTGCCAATGGCTAAGTAATTACTGGTTCAGGATTCCATTATTTATGTCTTCAAATATTGAGTGAGTAAAGACTACACCATAGTTTTATTATACTCATACAAAAAATTACACTCTGTTGCATGAGGAGATTTTGAGTTCTCCTTAGAGCTTACCTTCTTCTAGTTGGTTTCTTGTGCAACATAAGGATAGTCTAGTTCAACCAAAATGATGTAGTATTTGTGCACCTTGTAGAAATGAATAAATACAATCATATCTCTTTGATGTACCTCTACTTGATATTTCATATTATTTATCATCATTTGACAATAATAAGCCCATTCATTGCCAATCAATGCAATATAATGAGTTGTTATTGTATTCATATCAATGACTTCAAAGTCACCTTGCAAGACTAGTTATATGACTTTGATCTCAAAGTCTTCTAATTGACCAATGGGTTTAACTCTTCCATAGTTTATTAAAATTAGTGTCACTAGGTTGTAAATGATAACTGGCCATCCAATCACTTCCCATGTATACTTATAAATCATGTTAATCGTGTTACCAAAATCAAAGACAACATTCAAAATTTCATATCCTACAACTTCAATATTGATTTGTGCATCTACATACCATGGCTTCTTTTTTTTTACATACCAAACAAGTTTTTATATTTTTTTCATCCTCAATGTGCACACTCTAGTAAATTTGTAATGTTCTAGGAAATGTCTTTATTGCACTGTGTACTTAATAGCTTTAGTAAATTTGTTAGCACAATAATAACTCTATCTTGGTGCATAATGCACATAATCTAAACATACATTTTGGTATATATTGCTCTATAATCTCCTTTATTAGACTCTTGGTGCTTAATATTATTAAACATCTATGTAGCTTCATACATCAACCCCTTTTCTACAATTAGGTTTGGGTATTTATCCTATTTTACTTTCTAAATTCCCTAGTCCTAAAGCATTTTGAGAGGAGGGAATCCTCTCTCTACGTGTTGGTGTCTTGTAACAATGTTTAGAAACACAACCTCCTTAGGCTACAGATTCACCATGTTACCATTTTCGATAGCCTTTTCCTTTCTTTGCTTTTCTAAAATAGGACATTCTTTTGTCTCATACTACACATATACCCTAAAATATGCATAGTAAGATTATATTTTGGGATTCAAAGGACAATTGCATTGCACATGGTTATACTCTCTACATAAGTAACATTGTAAAGGAGGACATTGATAATTATTTCCTCTACCACCTTTATAGCCCCTTTTATATCCACTCTTAGATCCTCCTCTATTTGATTGATAACCTCCCTATTATTGTGTTGTATTCCAATTTTGATATTGCTAGCTATTATCTCCAATCCTAAATTATTTTCTTATAACTTGTAGAGTCCAACTAGGTTTTTACTACTACATCATTGTCAGATTATAAGGTGTTAAGTATTGGTATTGTGATGATGGTGGTTTTCAACCTAATGAAGGAGGGGTCCATCTAACTAGACCTTGAGGCTAGTAATGTGGCAAACTAAGAATCCATTTTAGACATGCTTGGTACACACAACCCTTATTTACCTTTGGGCCTAGAATCACCTACTTTTCTAAGGATACATGTTGTATAAAAATGGTCAATACATTCTTTGTAATATCCACTTTGAGCTCCCATAAAGCCCTACAATTCTTTTCATCATGATTGTGTGATTTAAAAAAGTTTCATTAAAAAATCTATGGAATTTTTAGATACTATTATAGGATATGGCATTGCATTGCTGCATTCCTTACTACTCTATAGATTTCACAAAACTATGTCTTGATCTTAGGACAATCAATCATGTGATGTGCTTCTTTCCCACACTCCATGCACCATATATTTATTTTAGGTTTATCTGCTTCATGATATTGTTCCATCCTCTTCATAAAATCTTAAAATGTATTGTCAATCTTAGAACCCCTTATGGGAGCTTCCCCATGATCTTGAATTTGATCCACTTGAAGAGTATTATCTCTAGCATCTACTTTAGTAGCATATTGATTTTGTGTTATAGCAAACCTGATCCTAGAGTGCAATTATTAAATAAGCCATGCAACTTTATCTTTATCTTCTAGGGAAAACTCCACATTATTCATAACATCTAAGAACCTGAAATCATAATCAAAGATTGATTTTCCTAACTTTTGCTTAATTTATTTTAGGTCTTGAATAGTCTGACTTGTAAATTTCTTTATTTTAAATTCTATGATAAGCCACTCTTTAACCTATTGTAGAGTTTCCCAAAGGATATCTCTATGATATATAAACTAAAGTGATATTCCATTTAGTTCCCTGATTAATTCACACTTCTTTATAGCCTCATAAGTAATTCCTTTAGCTTGCCATTTCATCTCACATGTTAGTAAGTATTGCTCAGGGTCTACAGACCCATTGTATGTTTCTATGCTTATAAATGATCCTAAATCACTGATATTATAATTAAAATGGTGTTGAGGGGATCTACTATGAAATTTTTATAGTGGGAGGTTGTGTTTTATTCAATCCTTCCTATGCACTATGAATATATAACTATGCATTGGGAGATTTTATCTATGTACTGTACTTTTCTATATTTCTTGTTTTTCTTTAATTAATTGTAATGAACCCTATGGCCTTCAAAACCTTATTAATTGAGGTTTTTTAAATTTTATTACCCCATTGATACACTTGTTGTGAAAATGGACCTTCTCAACTACTATCTATCTATCCTTATGGTTAAAAATATTTACTATAATATAACAAATTGGGCTATAGGGATGTGTACTCTTCCAGTGAATGATTCTTTCCTATGACTTCTTTTCTTTCCATGCTCAAACCTATGATTAATATGTGGCCTTGTCTTGATTATTTTATAAATACTTCATGTTATTTTTCTGTTAATACCCATTATTATAGCTACACACTACATCTATCATCTAACTGATCTACCTCTATACTATTCTCATCTTCATCTTTGAACATCTCTTATTCCTCTCATTCTTCATCACTTCTTTCTTCTACGAACATTCATCTTCATATTTAATCTCATATTTATTTATTATTCATATCTTTCTTATCATTCATCACTTCTTCCTACTTATTCATCTATTTTATTTCTACCCTTAACTCTAATCACAACTACCTGGGAATTTTTCTATTTACTCCATCTATTTTGTTGTCATAGCTCACATTGTGAATCTAGACTCTTTTTTCCTCATGTTTCAATTCTAGATTCAGGACTAAGCCTTATCTCCTCATCTAATCCTCATTTAGTATCATGTCATACACATCCCCATACACCTGAAATGACTACTCCATATTGGCTAAAGTAGGCACCATAGCCTTGTCCATAATGAACATATTTAGTAAGATAGGTAGTCACTACTAAAATTTCCCTTGAATTACTCTAAGAAATAAGTCCTTCACATATTCAAAAGTTATATATCCTTTCACTACAAACTCAATTATATATCTATCTATTATAGTATCAACCTAATGATCTATTGGTCTTGTCTAGTCAGTTTCCAATCTCTGCAACTGATCCATCTTTTCTTTAGTCTAGATTATAGTTTCTTCCATCCTTGGTTTAAAAAAATAATATTCTAATCATGTTAACCAATTAGCTAACAATTTAATCAATTCACATCATAATATTTTGTAAATTTATCCATAAATATACTCTTGAATGATCTCTTGAACTATAATGCCATTCTTTCTCTTTGAAATTACATCTCCTTTGGTCCATCCATATCTCAATATCTCTCTGCCCTGGTAACCATCTTAGCATAATTTTATCCAAAATAAGTTTCCATAATCACCACACCATTCCTATTAGAGGTTCCTAAATCATTATAACATGCTAAGGATGAGGAGAGTTGTACGATATTTCATGTGTGTAGAATACTTTATCATAAAAAGATAGGAATTTGGATGATAAAAACATATGAAGCCTTTAATTATTCTATGTTATTAAGTAATTTAAGAATAATGGTATTGCATAAACTAAAACAATGCATTCATATTAGTTTAGACATCAAATAGTCAATACATTACATGTGAGAATGTATGCAAGAAATATAATAAGAAATCATACAGGTAACCATAACCATATAATCTCTATTGATCTCTTCTAAAAAATAGAACCCCCTTCTTCTTAAAAATAAAAGTATATATAGATGTTTTCAATCTATGAATATTCATATTCTTCTCATACTTGGTGCCAAAAGTGGAGTCTCTTCATATTCTAGCCTATTACAAGTTAAGAAGATAAGACAAAATAAACTATACAATGACAAAATGAGTTCATAACGCATGAATATCATACAAATATCCTGTGTAGTTTTACAATCCAGATTATTTTACCAAAAATAACCTATAGGTATTTGAAAATTTCATTTAAATATAACTTTCAACCTTACATAAGTTATCCCAGTAAAATAGATATCAAAAGTTAACATATTTAATGAATATTATCAACTAGCTTATATAATCTTATGATTATAAAGAATCATACAATTAAATTTAACATATGAGCCTTAGAGCATCATCAAATTCTTTTTATAATACAATTTTTATATAATCCTACTCAAAATCTAAACATGTCGACACAAAATAAAAAAAATAAAACCAATTCATCTATTTAGAATCTCAAGAATTCCTAGATCATTTGTTTCTTTTCCTAAATTACCTCGGGCATATGAAAAACTAAAAAAAAAATTATGATCATTACATGAGAAATATTCATACAGTATGAAATACCAATCCTGTTATTAAAAATTCTAATCCAATCATATACTAGAGATATTATATAAGCTTCTCCTATGCCCTTTACCAAGTCATATCAACCACTAATATTGATAACATTCTCAATAATATCTAGATACTTGGAATCATAAAGTTAAACAATATTCCCTTCTTTACTATGCCCAATGATTGTGTTCACTTTATGATCTTTTATTGAGAAATATAAAACCACAACTTGGATATCTTCAAATTCCTTCCAATAATCTCCATATAGAAACTCACCTTCACTTCCCCATTTCTAGAAAAATCAAAGTGGAAGGCACTAATTCTATCACTAGTTCATGTAGTTTCCAGATTAGCCAAAGTGTTGGAATCTTTAAGATGATTGAAATCCATGGAAAATAACAACTAGTTCATTTGAGTCAATATCATCTAGCAGTCCTACTAAATAAAATTATATAGACTAAAACTATATTTGGAAGTGTAGTTATTGAGATTTAAAGATTTTTTTATATACAATGTGATGTTATGACACAACACATTATAAGGAGTTAAACACAACTATTAACTTAAGACCCTCACACCATGTAATTTCCAAAAATGACATAATTTTAACTCCAGCTTGGATACCATGCAAAACAATAAAAAGATCAGATGCCATGATAAATATCTATCATTTAACATCACAAATAAAATAAGCATGCATGGCATAATCAACGTTCTAACCACATAATAGCTCCACAAGAAGTTGGCACCAACTAAGGATAAATATAATAATATTAAAAGGTATATTAGTGTAACTGTTGATCTTAGACACAACTATTAGACAAAAGACATAGTCAATGGAATATAAGATTTTAAATGCAACTGTTGATTACGTAATAAGACTTTTAATCTGCTACCAAAGAGAAATTATACAAAATTCATAGATATTATAGATGGGGTTTCAAATCCTGTTATAACCTTCACACAAAATTGGGATTGATGGCACAATAATTATGTCTAGTTTTGCATTCTTTCTGCTTTCCATGATATATACAAATCTATTTATAATCTAATAAACCCATTTCCATAAGTCATAATAAAATCTTGTTTATAGATATCAGAACACAAATTATTTATAAGAATATTTTAATAAGTGTGGGTTGGAATCTAAAGTATTACCAAATATAAATAATGGAGTTGACTCTAATCACCTGATTCATTTCCCTGTATTCAAACACTATAGACTAAAATCATAAAAAATCAATCTTCCATAAATAATCATAAATATAAACACGTGGAGATATATACAACCATACAGACCTAAAGATTTTTTGTACTCCTCCCACCTAACTCTATGAATATTTTTATCTACTCATACTAGATTATTCATTCCTATACTTGTTCTATTGCTTTATGTGGTTCCTATTCTCTTGAATTGAACATTATTAACTCATAACTAATCTTTTAAACTTGCCTGACTCATCCTCCTTATTTCTTGACTCATACTAATATTAGCTCTATTACTACATTAGATTATGACTTACAAATGTGAATAACATAGTTTTAATGTTTAAAACCATGTTGATGAGTAAATAAAATATAATTTTCACTCTTAACCTATTTTATAATACATTACTAAAACCACAAAACTGTGGACTTATTTCTTGACAAATTATTCATTTATATATTTTAATGCTTATGTTGATGCTCTTGCATCAAATCATCAGGGTAAAAAGAAAGATAATTCATGAATTTTTGTCCATGAGTCTTCATTTATACTCTAGTCTCCATGTTTCTCTTTGTTTCAACATTCTTCCACTTTTTGTCTATCTTTTCTTAGATCCCATGGCTTACTTGTTTGATGTAGACCTTCTTCAATTAATTTGTTCACTTAATTAACTTGTTTATGGCTCTCCTATAATGCCTTACCTACCATAAATTCATCCCTATTTACTTGTATATTTGAACCACATTTTGGATTTCCTTTGAACTATTTCTTCATGATTATACCTTGTATTTTGTTTCCCTGATGCTTGCCTTTATCAAAAATAATGAAAATGCATTATAACTTCCATAATTTAAACAAAACTTGATACCTATTATGATGTTTTCCCCTATCATATGAACAATTCATTGTCCATCCAACTACAACTACAAGCTTACCTGATTCTTTCCATTCTATAATTTTCATATACTTTGTTATATTGCTCATTCTATATACATTAAACATATTCAACATGATTTTCAAATGATAATTTACCCATTTGAAAAAAATATTTAGCTTCTTCTTCCACTTCTTCTGTTACTTCCATTGCTTGTTTCTCTATAACTTTTCTTGCATATATCTCAAAAATTATTCATTTTATTTCACCTTCATTATTGTTGATTCTTCTATCCCTCTTTTATCAAAATTTGTCAGTACTCTACTTTTCATTACTAGACTTGTTGCAAGGCCATAGTTTCTTCCTTTTGTCTTCAAAAAGACTTGTCCATAGTCATACATTTCTTTGACATAACTCTTTACATAGTTATGATACATGTTTGATGACCAAAATTTTCATATAAATACACATAATAGATTTACTAAATGATGAACAAATATACCTCATTTCATCCTGCTAGTATTATCTCCTTGCAACTCCCTATTTTACATTTCTTTGTTTCCTGACTTCAAGATATTGTCTTCACCTATTTGTGGATCAAGTATTTCATCCATGAATTTTTCTTCTTTTTCATTTTCCTTACTACTTGTATCCAACTGTTTATCATATATGTCTTCTTCAATAGATGGTAATAATGCATCTATAACTTCTTCATCCCTACTTGAGATCTTTACAACAAGAACTTCTTTAATTTCTTCCTCCTTTTCTTCTTATTGCACCTTTAAAGTTGATAATTCAATATTAATTAACATATTTTCAAAATAAATTGGCTCATCTTAGACAATATCTTCTTCTTAATCTATACCTTCCTTTGTATCTAAAAAAATACATTTACACAAAAGATCAGAACTAAAACTTTCATGCTTAATTTCCTCTGCTCTGTCTTCTTCCTTAGACTGAGTTTCCAACACCTTTATATATTTTCTCAGATTTATGATCATTTGATGTCTTTGCTTTGTTTACATAAGTTGCTTTACTAGACACCTTGCCTTTTTATTTATTTATACTATCAACTTATCACCTCCACTCTATTGTAGGTACTCCATCATGAGCTATAGATTCTTTATCCTCTCTCCGATCTCCTATTTTTAACTTTCATTAATTAATCCTTTATTCATTGGGTTACTTTTTTTCTTCTAGTTCTCCCTTAGTAGTTTCTCCATCTTATTTTATCTCTCTATCTCTCTCTCACTTTATCTTTTGTCTCAACCAACTCTTTGGTCTCTTAACAAATTCCTCCAAGTCTCACATAGATATATTTCACTCTGGTCTTTTGACTTTCCCTATCTAAGTTTTCTCTCTTGGATTTTCATTGAGTAACTTTTGTGCTCTCCACTTGATCTTCCTTTCCTAAGCTTCTTTAGAGCTCTTTTTCCATAGATTCTTCTAAGCTCTTCTCACTACTTAAGCCTTTTTTGGATTATTATTTTTTCTTAAGCCTTAATAGCTTACAACTACCAAAACCACTTCTTAAAAGATATTGAATACAACTTGTAAATATTCTTCAATATAAAAATTTCACAAAATAAAATTCATATCAACTTATTGAAATATGTTATCTTCAAAATTTCCAACAAATCAACAACATACCTTTTCCGCTGAGCTATGCCCTCTGTAATAAACTAGAAATTACTCTACTAATATTCTTATTATTCACAAATATATACCAAATATTCTCATTTACTTGACATGAATTTGTGCTTTGATACCGAAAATGGTGCATGAGTATCATCAACTTCTTCTTAAAATCCAATTCTCATATATTCCTACTCAAAATTTGAACATGTTGACACAATATTTAAAAAAAACAAATTCATCTATTTACAATCTCAAGAATTCCTTGATTGTATATTTCTTTTCTTGAATTACCCTGGGTATATGAAAAAATTAAAAAACTCTTTTATGAGCATTACATGAGAAATCTTCATACAGTATGAAATACCAATCTTGCTATTACAAATTCTAATCCACACATATATTGGATATATTATATAACCTTCCCCTATGCTCTTTACCAAGTCATATTAGCCACTAATATTGATAATAATCTCAACAATATCTTGATACTTGGAAGCATAAAGTAAAATAGCATTGCCTCCTTTACTATGCCCAATGATTGTGTTCACTTTACGCTCTTTTATTGAGAAATAAAAAACCACATCTCAGATATATTAAACTTCCTTCCAATAATTTTCATATATAAACTCACCTTCACTTTCCCCATTTCTATAAAAATCAAAGTGGAAGGCACTAATTCTGTCACTATTTAATGTAGTTTTTAGATTGGCCAAAGTGATGGAATCCTTAGATGATTTAAATCCATAGAAAATAACAACTAGTTCACTTGAGCCAATATCATCTAGTAGTCCCATTAAATAAAATAACATAAACTAAAATTGTATTTGGAAGTGTAGTTATTGAGATTTGAAGGGGCACATTTTATATATACAATGTGACGTTATGACATAACACATTATAAGGAATTAAACATAATTGTTAACTTAAGACCCTTGTGCCATGAAATTTCCAAAAATGACATGATTTTAACTACAGCTTGGATGCCATTCAAAATTTAAAAAAAAAATCCGATGCCATGATAAATACCCATAATTTAACATCAAAAAGA
Source organism: Torreya grandis (assembly GCA_037957365.1). NCBI lineage: Eukaryota > Viridiplantae > Streptophyta > Pinopsida > Cupressales > Taxaceae > Torreya > Torreya grandis. The sequence goes on from JARHVA010000347.1 coordinate 1,831,601, forward strand.
AAACATGCATGCATAACATAATCTACATTCTAGCCACATAATAGATCCATAAGAAGTTGGCATTAGCTAAGGATAGATATAATAATATTAAAAGGTATATTAGTGTAGCTATTAATCTTAGATGCAATTGTTGGACAAAGGATACAGTCAATAGAAAATAAGATTTTAGATGTAGCTATTGATTATGTAATAAGAATTTTAATCTACTACCAAAGAAATTATTTAAAACATTCATAGATATTATAAAATGGGTTTCAGATCCTATTATAACCTTTACACAAAATTAAGATTGATGACATAATAATTCTATCCAACTATGAGTTATTTTTGCTTTCCATGATATATACAAATCTATTTAGAATCTTGTAAACCCAATTTGAATTTCCATAAGTCATAGTAAAATCTTGTTTATAGATATTGGAACACAAATTCTTTATAAGAATATATTAAAAAGTACAGGTCAGAATCTAAAGTCTTACCAAATACAAATAATGGAGTTGACTCTAATCACTTGCTTCATTTCCCTATATTCAAACACTATAGATTAGATTTATAATAAATCAAGCTTCCATAAATAATCATAAATATAAATATGTGGATATACAGTCATGTAAAAATATATACTCCCTTTTTTCTATAGCCTTATTTCCACATTGACCTCTTCATATAACCATACAAACCTAAATATTTTATGTACTCCTCCCATCTGACTCTAGGAATCTTCTTATGTATTCATACTAGATTATTTAATCTTATACTTGTTTTATTGATTTATTTGGTTCCTATTCTCTTGCATTGAACATTATCAACTCATAATTGATCTTCTAAACTTGTCTGACTTGTCCTCTTTATTTCTTGATTCATACTAATATTAGCTCTATTACTACATTGGATTATGACTTACAAAGGTGAATAACATAGTTTTTATGTTTAAAAACATGTTTATGAGTGAATAACATATATTTATCACTCTTAAGCTCCTTTATAAGACATTACTAAAACCAAAAAACTATGGACTTATTTCCTAACCAAGTATTAATTTATATATTTACATGCTTTTGTTGATGCTCTTACATCACCATATGTGCTAGTAAGGAAAGAATCAAGCCATATTCAAGACATAATTCACATCTGAGATAAAACACTAGTATATGCATAATAAAATCACTAAGTAGTTTCTCAATAATTATATCAATGCTTTATAAGTACAATCAAAGACATGATTGCATCAACACTCAAAATGCTACAACATTAAAAGCAACTTCTCAACTATCTACTCTAAATAATTATTTTAGCTTATCATCATAAGTTAAATAACTTATAATTTTGTAACTCTATCAAAGTATTCATGAACAAATATTAAATTCATAACAAGTTAATAATGTCATATTATTCAAACAATCAAATTACCATCTATAATATTTTCATGAATAAAATATACATGTCTATGTTTCATCACTTTGTATTAAATCAAATTATGACAAATAACACAAAATTCAACTATAAGAATTACATAATAATTATAATTCATTTTCAATCAACTGTCATAACTTGATGTATGAATAAAAGGATCCAATCATTCCACACAATCTAATGAAGCTAATATTGCCTCTTTAGTCCAAATGAGCCCAATTGTAAGTGGCCCTAGACCACCCCAACCATTAGTTGGATATAGATCAAGGCGATAGAGAATTGATATAAAAAGGATTATGAAATAATTGATCTTGACAACATTTGAACAAATGACCAATAGAAAGAAAATGAAAAATGTAAATCAACCCACTAAGATCCATTAACTTGGTACGTAAATACATCTGTAATTCTCTTCCCAATATTTTTAATTTATGGACCATATTCTATTTTAGAATATAATATGGCTCATAAATCTATTTTATGGTAGATGTCTTCATGTACTAATTTAATAGATGTTTATGAGTTAAAAATAATAATTGTAAAAATAAGATAACAAAGTCATCCAATTAAATAAAACTTATGTAAAACTTTAGGTCACCTTATTGACCAAATTTGACTTTACTAAACATAAAAGTAACTTAAAAGTTTGATTATAATGATTTAGAGAATTAGAATAATTAAAATAATCAGCTGATTAGTTATCTCAAAATAATTCAATGTAATCATGAATGATAAAAATTCCAATTATCACTTCTAGAATTAATCTAATAATTCAACATGATTTCATAAACTTGGGTCAACTAATCATGACCAAATAATTTCATAAAAGTCAATAATCATATAGGGAAAATTAAATAACAATGTTAATTTATTTTCCAACAAACCCCTACAATTATTTTGAACCCCTATGGGGACTCCCAATGGTCCTTTCCCATATTTTAGCCATGGTTTAAAATAATCAACAAGCCTTTTTTTCTTTTATTTCTTATGCCTTGAATGTACCCATTTAGGATTTCTAAAAATAACAAACTAAATCAAAACCTTGATTTTCATAACATAATCAAGCTATATGGATCCCAACATAACATATCCTATTGATGCCTTTATGTGTATCATATATTCTCTTAGTGTTTAAGAACACTTCTCATTTTAGAATTCAAAGGATTCATGGCATGAGTAGCAATTTTTGGTAATCTAGTTACCTCTAGTGAAATAGAGGTAGTGCAATTTAAAATATTCCACAAATTTATTTATATTGGTGGTTGGAAGAAACCATGGTCCTTAATCTTTGTGAATTTTGAATCATCTATGCTAATATTAGTGAATTATGACCAAAACTCTAGGCTAAAAGCTAATCTAAATGGATATTGACAATGGGATCTAAACTAGAGTGATCTAGTTAAAAAGGGAGAAAAAGAGAAGGGTAGGGTAGAAAGAGAATATGTGATTGTTTATCCTTGACTTGAACATCATGAAAAAGTTTCAATTACAACTAAACATGAATTTAACCAATATATAATGCAAAATAGCATATGCTCAGATCTCACTACACACTAGACAAACCTCTAAGGATAATATGAATAAGTACAAGCAAGAACTAAATTTACTTTAAAGATTTGTTACTACCTTTGAATAGCATTTGTACATCCTAATGTATAATAAATAAAATGAATCAAATTCAAGATCATTCAACTAATCTAGAATAAGCACAAATTAGTAACCCTATATCAAATATGCAAATTCAGAATTCATGGAAACCATTTAAATTCAAGACCTAGAACAAGATATAGAGAGAGAAACCATGAAATAATTGACATAAATAGACATGGATAAAATTTTTAGTATTCCTCATTTATATTAATTTCTCCAAAGTATATAAGTTTTGCTCAAAACTCTCCCCCATTTATAAAATGGTAGTATTAGCTTTTGTAGAAGGATAAGGTAGTATACCAATCAGTTATAAGATACAAATGTACAAGAGATAAGTATAATCATACTTTTGATAAGGTTTTAGAATGCATTTGCTTTTTCAAGTGGACTGACCTATAGGAAAATATGATAACAAAATAGCATATACCTTTACAAAAGAATATTCCATGTTCAAATGTTATAATGTTTTTTATACAATGGAATATTATATCCGCTAGTGGGCCCTATGATGAACGGATCCTTTATTGCTCTTGAAGGATATATATAACTCTTTAATTTTGCTCTTTCACAAGCTCCAAATCAATAGTTGGATTCAAGAGATAAACATCTTCTTCATCAACCAAGTCATCAAAATCTCTATTGTTCCTTGCCATAGCCTCCCTGATGCTTTTATCCTCTTCAATCTTCTCCTTGATAGTGAATATCATACCCATTAATTAATTATTATCACTCCTAGATTGGCCTTGACTATTGCTTCTCATTTCCTACATCACCAAAGTAACTCTATGCTTATATTATTCATCATCAATGATGCCCAAGGTGCTGGACTTTGTAGGATTAGTGAAAATGGTGCCAAGGAGTTGTTTGACTCTAGCTATCACCTCCTCATCATCCCTCAAGAGTCTAAGTTATTTGACCAAGCACTTAAACTTTGGATCTTATCAACAATTAACCCCAAAATTACATTTAGGTGGGCTAGGCTAATGGTTTTAAAACCAAGAATCCTAACTTTGATTAATATGTTGATAAGATCTCTTATGTTATCCTCTTCATCATACCATTAGGCCACTAATCCTTTGGCTATCTCACTCTATTGGGTCAATGCATCCTAACTCAACTTCATTGAATTCAAGGAGTCAAACATGTCAAAGAAGGATGCCTCAAACATCTTTATTATTACATTAGGGACTGAAAAGATAGCCTATGTCTCTAGATTTAATTTTTCCTTCTATAGGTTATGTAACTTTTACTTTATAACCCTAATTCCTACCTTAAGTTAACCTAAATGAGCATCAGCTAGTCCCTCAATGTCTTCCTCATGAATGGGGTGTTCACTAGGCTATTGTCCCCCAACTATAGTTAAGCCTACAAATGGCTCAACTCTTTGAAAGGTGAATTCCTCACCTCCAACCATCGATTTCTTGGTAGTCACCCTCTCTAATCCTATTGTTTCTTGATTGAATTATATACTAGTTGATGATTACATGACCTTAGGAGGTTTTGGGACCTCCATCCTTGTGTTGCTTAAAGCTCTAAGGGTGTCCATATATGTGCCACTTATCTTGTTATGGAAACTACTCTTATTTCTTCCTCCTCTTTCATCAAATCCAATATCCATGGCTTGATTTCCTCATGGATACCAATGTGAATTATCTATGTCAATGCCTATGAATGGGATAAAGTGAGAATATTATGAATCTTCCCATAAACAAACCATATATGATAATGGGTCTATGAATGGGGTATTCATCACTAAACAAGTTGACTTCACTCATGGGGTAGGTGAAGGTCAACTTGGGATTCTTCCTCCCAACTGGGACCAATGCTAATTCAACTTTCCTTTTTTTATGGGGGTGATATTAGAACTAGGTAAAATGAGTTCCTTCCCCTTGTCTTATTATATCTCCTCAATCTAGGCTTGGGGTTCTTAAGTTTTTTCTTCCTCATCTTCTAACCCATAAGCTTTAGGTAGCACCTTAGGTGCATCCTCTACTATCTCAGTAGGTTCCAATGAAATCATATCAATTTACTCTATAGGAGATTCTATCCTTTTAGGTGGGGTTGAAGATGATCATTCCCTAGGTCTTTCCTCTAACTTCTCCTTACTAGGTTCATGTGTTATTTGTGATTGGGGTTGTTGTAGTGGTTTATCTAGAGGGGCCTAGAAGAGGGTCCTATAAATAAGTGATACTTTAGGGTACCCATCTATCATATTTCACCTAGTGGTTTGACATCTCCCTTATCTAATCTGCACTCCAACTTGATGTTATGCTTTTTAAATCTAGCTAATACCTCTGGGAAACTAGAGGTTCTGATGTATAATGGGTCATAAACACTAGGATGATGCTTATATGTTTGGTGATCACCCCATTAGGGTTCCATTCCCTCAAATCATCCTTCTATAGGGTGAAGGAGTCCCTATGCCTAGCAATAACATTTACATGTTCCCAATTTTGCAACATAGTTTTATTGATGGTCAAAGGAAAGGGTTAGGGGAGGCCTTTCCTTTTCTCCTTAAAAAATACATCTATATTATGAATAATTTGGTAAGCAACTTCTTGTTCTATTATCCTAGTTAACACATATATGGGCAACCTATAGGGTTGTGTCAAAGTCCTATCAATCCTTATCATTGTACAATCAAGGTAGAACCATATATCCCTTATCAATTACACATAATTACTAATTGAAGGGCTGACCCTACTCATGGGTATTCTTGTAATGGCTTCCACTATGGATAGATAGACATAATCATAAATGAATAGCATCTTGTGTCTGTACTTGAAGATGTGACACTTGGAATAATGATGGGATGTAGTAAGTCTTATATCAAATGACTAATTCTTAATTTTTGGGATCTAGGTGGAGGCCAAAATGTCATCAAGCAAATAGGACATCATGTAAAAGTGTTTGCTTATTTTCTTCTTGATGGATGTGAATTATGATGTCATACAGATATTGATCATCTCACCTAATGGGGGAGTGAGTCCCTTCTCAACCATGAAGTAAATATAAGACACCTAGAATTTATCAATATGTGTGGTGGAGGGTTATCTACATAACCTATTCATCAATGTCATTATTATCCTAATCCCCTCCCTAAATTGGATAATTTTTATTTTGTCTCTGGGGTCCTAGATCACTTAGTTCTTGGTAAGTAGCCATGGGGCCAAGATTGTGTTTAGATTATGTTCTCCAGTCCACTTCCTGATGGTGGGTAAGTCTACTTGGGGCTTACATAATCTACATTAACTCTCAAAATCAAGGGGGAAATGTATGAAATTTTCTTAAAAATATGCTCATGCACAATCCAATCATTCTCAACTTTACAATCCTAGAAAAGAGGAGCAAGGATATCAATGCAGTGTAGTACTTCAATCTTGGTGGCAATGTAGTGGAGGCTAGCCATCTAGATCAAGACTAGGTCATGGTATCTCCATAGAATGGTTAGATTCTTATGTTCCTCCCTAGTTAAAGCTTGCATCTCCTTAATGGTTAAAAAGTGTTTAGACTATTTCCTATTCCCATTGTTTAAAGTTTTAGTATCCAAGTTTGTGTCCTTAAAGATTCTACCCTCATTATCTAAGGTAAAATATAACTCTATCTTATCCTTCTATTATTGTCTGTGAGCTACCATGATTATGGAAGTTGTGACTACTTACCAATGAACTATGAGTAGCCTATGGGTCAATTCACTCTTGCTCAGATTGCAATTGAAATTTCTTGATTTGACTATGACTTATCTAAGAATAAATTAGGGTTTTTATGGATGCTTAGTGATGGTGTATAGATTTAATGGCAATGACAACTTGGACTTAGGCTCATTCATGTTTTGTATTTTATTAAGACCTAAGATTTATAACTTTGCCTTTTGGAGCACACAAAATCCCTAATTTTGTCATTTTGGGCTTGTGTGGCATCCATTTAATAACTTTTGTAACATTTTTCATAAATGCCTTGAGACTAGCCATTGTATTTTGAAAATACTACTTCTCCTTCACACTATTAGATTAATATTTATGGATCAATGTACCCCATTAATCATGATCATAGGGCTTGAAATTCATTGGTTACTTTATGTCAAGCCTTGCCATTGTGACACTTGGTACTTTTACAAGCCTTTTGAGCTCTAAAATCTATGTAATGGATACATTCTTACCATGTATCGATCCTGAATGATTTTAGTGCTCATTGAAAATGCTCCATTAGCTATTATACATCTGATCATCTTCTCATGACAATGTGTAAACCATTGATCTTAATTTGAATGGATGCACATGATTGGTTTGATGGATCAAATGCCTTAGATTAATTGGGTCTTTCACTCTATCTAATTAATCTCTATGATGAAGTGTGGGTCATTGATCCTATAAAAGGGTGAGAAATTTAATCTTCATCATGATTAAATAAGGTGCTTAGGATTAAATACTTTAGGATAAGGTTTATTTCATGTTTAATATACACCTTATAAACATTAGGCTAAAGTATTTTAGATTAAGTTTTTTGAAATCCATAGAAAGGGGACTTAGGATAAATATTTTAGGCTAAGGTTAATGTTGTGTTAATAAACACAACATATAATTTAATTTAAAATATTTATGTTAAACTCTTAAAACATATACAAAGGGGCCAAATAATACAAGGACCAAATACTAGGTTTTAACTTATGGTTTTATCATATTAATAGACATGATAAAACCTTAGGTTAAAATCATTTATACTAGGTTTTATGTCATAAAGATATTTAAAAATAATAGTTAATATAAGTCTCTAGCCTAAGGTTTATTACATTTAAACAAATGTAATTGGGATCTTAGGAAATAGACTTAGACTAAGTTCATGTCTTCATGTATTTAGATCACAATATTAATCTATTAATTGAAGTTCACAGATCCTAAGTGTTTGAATATCTTTTGAGGGATCCCATTGAATTTTATTATAAGACATAAGTTTTTAGCAACATTTTGAAACATGCCCTTATGTCTAAGCCAAAATAATTGATTAACTTAAATTTGATGGTCTTGCAGACATTGATGATGGCCTTGCAGATATTAAATGATGGTCATGAGAATTTCAAATTGAAGTTAGTGGATCATTAGGTTTACATTTGATGGTATCATAGACATTAATGATGACCTTGTAGATGTCAAATGGTGGTCATGTAAACATCAATTTCAATCTCACAAAACCCTTTTGATTCATAGACCTTGGATTTGATATGCTCTATTAGATCAATCTCTATGATGAAGCACAAACCATTGATATTAATTAGAATAGATGCATGTGATTGGTTTAATTTAACATGTAGGACCCTTTATTATCAAGCTCAAAATGTAGGAGTACCATTTGGCATCTCTGTGGGGTTCTTGAGCTTTTTATTTTTTAGTGTTGCATTCATTCCATTGGATAAATATCTCATGATGAAGTACAAACTATCTAATTAAGATCCATATGCTTATACTTAGCATAAGTTTAATCATAAGGTTTCATTATATTAATAAATATAATGAGACCTTAGGGTAAAACTTAGGCTAATTTCAATTTTGATAGTAGGGTCCCTCTAAAATTTAATGATGATATCATGTTATTTGATCCTCAATCATTCCTAAGTGTGGACTATCTATCATGATCTTGGTGATCTTATGGGATTGGTCTGATGGACCAAATTCTCAGATTCATTGGGCTTCTTGCACTTCATCAAATCCTTTCTTCATGATGAAATGAGATTTGTTGGATCTACAAAGAAGTAAGGTCCTTAAGTTAGGATGTAGGTAAATAATAACTTAGACTAAAGCTTTAAAACTAAGGTCTTGTTCATGTTGATAAATATGAACAAGGCCTTAGGGTTAAGACTTTAGGATATGTTTATAACAAAGGGGACCATCCTAAATAGAAGACCCTACAAAAATAAACATTAGACCATGTTAGAAACATAAATAATGAAAAGGGGAAAATAAAAGGGGACTAAGCATGATTTTTAGGCTAAGTTTTGGTTGTGTTGAGAAACATGACCAAGCCTTGGCATAAAAATTAGGTTTAAGTACAAATTTAATTCAAAATGTTATTACCAAATTTATTCCCACAAAAATTTGAATTTTAATCAAGGTCTAAGTTAGGGTTTACTGAAGGAGGGTTTCATCACATAAATCCCATTGTAATCTCTTACAGACCAAAGGTTGGGAAAATCTTAAACAAGGATATGACCATGAACATCCCAGTATGATCTACAAAAGGGGATCCATGAAACCTATAATCTTAAGACATGATAGTCAATTTTTAGTAACATTAGGCAAGGTTTTAAACAAAATCATGAATAAATGGGCCAATTTCATCAGGCATTAATGATCTCCAAATACTAATAAAGTGCAGAATATCAATATTCTAGTGCTAAGGTTCAAAATAATCACAAGGGTCCCTATTTTTTAGAAATAGGGGTATGTTTACCTCAACATATCCCAAATAATATAACATATATGAGCCACAAAATATAACCATACAATCATAATAAATACATAATGGCTTCCATTATCCTAAAAATCACTTAGTCGTCATTTTGACTTAAACAAAACAAACACAAATCGTAAAACCCAAATGCATTTTATTTAAAATAGCTAAAATTACTATACACAGTCCAAACTAAAAACCCAATTAAATACTTTTAAAGAGTACAAATTCATCATTCATCAAACCCATTCTCCTCATAATAATAAAATACATAGTTACTTTATAGTCACCTAACAAAATAATGGCCATTCAAAAAAATGACCTCATTATGGGGTCACACCATAATTCACGTAATGATAACACCCACCACACTCATTTAAAATAAAATAAATGTCATAAATAACAAAATATAATACTATAAGTTCTCAACCAATCCATGATCGAGGTATGAAAAATAATAGAAAACCAACTTGATGGCCCTTGTTAGGATTTTACCCAAAATCAAACTAATGCAAACATTTTTGGATAAATCCCTAACACTTTACCAATAAACTATATTTATATAAATAAACACAAAATTCCAAATACATCACTTACTTGGGTGATAGAAGTGGACCATAGTAAGTTTTCTTAATCTTATATTCTCCATTCTCAAAACCCCATATGCATTTACACAAACCAGTCACATAATAAACACACAAAAAAACCCTAGATAACTCTACACAACTCTTGCATGGCCATCAAAATTAATTCATCCAACTACAATTTTAGTCCTTGAAAATATTCATGCAGAACTACCTCACATTTCCCTTGTCCACTATGACAAAAATCTAGGAAGACTTTCCCCAAGGGTACAAACCCTCCAATAATGAGTTATAAAATGAATGTAATAACCTTAGAAACCAAATGAAACATTTCAACCCTATTGCATGGTAATGTGAGACAAGGCCACAACCCCTAAGTTATTGGCTATAAATAATCACACCTAGCTAATTACCACGACCCCATGTGGGTTGAGATCCTAACCAAAGTCCCCAAGCTGAATAATGACTTAAACCAACATGCAAGTCAAACAAGCAAAATATGTAAAGCGAGGTTCATTTAAACAATACAAACCTATAACACACAAATTAATTCAAATCATAGTTTAAGACACCTCTGTACAAGTTTGCAACTGTATAGGGTTATTTTTAAGATGTTACATTGATAACTTAAATACAATCAAGAATAAAATAGGATGTTAAAGATCAACCAATAAATGTATAAATATGACAAAGATCAAAACAAATTTTAATCATGATCATTTAGATGACTGACTAAATTATCAAAGTCAAAGAATAAGGAGTCCATGAAAACACACAATGCCACATTAACAAATGATAATATCAATAAGAAGAGAAGATATATCAAATACTTAGACCTAAACAATGATGATTTCATAAATGATATTATCAAATAAATATATGTTTTTATAAACATAAAAACTAATTCAAATCAACAATTATTAAAATTGATCATAAAACAATAACACACAATAGTCAATTAATAAAAACATAATTACTAATAAGTTCAACTTTAAGTTTAAATTCATTATTTTGTTTATCTATTTGTTTCTCCATATTTACCTATTGCTTAGGTCCAAACACAACTTATCTCAAGTACATTTCCCTGTAGTCAACAAATAGACTATCAACAACATCTGGGCATCTAAGTTTAATAAATGCAATAAAAACATTTAAATAATATATCCAATGAAATACTAAACCAATATATATTAAACAAAAATATCAAATGCTATAATGAAATGTAATCCATATTTTTATTCATAATTATAATGAAAAATGTATTAATGTAGATCATTAAATTATAATACCACAACAAAACAATTAAATATGTCTAAAATAGTTCACATCTAGAATATATCAACACAAATTAATTAAATGTATGTAAATTGGGGTCATGAAATACTCCCCCAATTAGAAAAGAGTCATACTAGTGATCAAAATAGCCAAGAATAATTCTTTCATAATAGACTCTCATTTTCCCAAGTATTACTTATTTCCAATAGAGGATCCCATTGAACCAACACTTGGTAAATCTCATGATTTCTCAACTTAACACTACCGATGATCTAAGATATTCACTAGATCCAACTACATGTTTTCCTCTTCAAAAAATTGAAGATGAGTTCAATTCAAAATATGAGATGGATCAAGAACATACTTTCTCAATAAAGCAACATGAAACACATCATGAATCTAAGACAAGCAAGGTGAAAGGGCTAATTGGTAGGCAACATAACTAATTTTATCAAAAATTTCAAACAGTCCTACAAATTGTGGAGATAGTTTAGAAGAATTTTCAAATTTAATTAAACTTTTCTACAGTCTAACATAGAAAAACCTTATATCCAACTTAGAATTCATGTGGTGTCCTTTTGAAATTAACATAAATATTTTGCGTATTTGAGGTAGCCTTTAAATTTTGCCTTATGGATTCCATTTTCTTATCATAATCTTGTAGAATATTAGGACCAACAATAGTCATATTTTCAAAACTTTCCTAGCCAGGTGGATTTCTACACTTGTGACCATAAAAAGCTTTGAAAAGAGTCATTTTGATCACTAAATGATACATATTATTATAATAAAATGAAACTAAATGTAAATAATCTTTCCATTTACCTTATTGATCCATAAAATACATTCTTAACATGTCTACCATGAGTTGATTTAATATTTCCTTAAACCATCCATTTTTGGGTGATTAGACACATTAAAATTTAACTATGTACCAAAATCAATAGTTAGAGTTTTCCAAAATATTAAAGTAAAATTTTTTCCTCAATCATAAATTATAATTTTAGGCATACCATGCAACCATACTATCTCTGTTTCATAAACCGTGAAGCAAACACAGATGCCATCAGTCAAATATCCATCATTGAAATGACCAACTTTTATAAATTTGTCTATTACAACCAAAATAATATCATGATTTCTTTTAGATTTTGGAAAACTAGATATGACATCCAATGAAATCATAGCCCACTTACCTCATGGTACATCATGTGTGTACAAAAATCCTCCTAGATGGCAATGTTCATCTTTTACACACTCACATTTCAAACATTTGGACATAAATTCAACATCTTCATATTTCATTGCAAGATAATAATGTAGCCTTTTAAGTTCATGGGTCATATTTATGACACTAGGATGAGTGAAATGAGGTGATACACGCACTTCTTTCAATAAAATATTCCTTAAGTCACTAGACATAAGTACATAATTTTTTTTATGTTTGATTAAACCATCATAATCAACTAAAAAATTAGAAAATGTCTTTTCAATAGGCTTGTCAACCAAATTTGCCCTTACATCTTGGTAAAATTTATCAAAACATTGTTATTCCAATAATTAAATTCTAATTTTTTTTTGTATAATAGATCAAGTTTCAATATACATGCATCATCTGAGTGCATCGAAAACATAATTATCTTTACCTTTCATAGATAAATATTCATATCAAAATTACTTAATTCTATCCATCTACCCTAGCGTGCATTTAGACCATCCTAGGAAAATAAATTTTCAAGGCTATAATGATTAGATTTTACCTTAAAATACTTACCTAGGCAAAAGTATTTCTATTGTTTCAAATCATGAACAATGCCAACAAACTCAAGGTCATGAGTGGTGTAATTCTTCCCATGATCCTTCAGTTTCTATGTCTCATAAGTCACAATTGAACCATCTTATGTTAACACACCACCTAAGTTTTCTTTAGAAGGGATTCTTATATTTTAAAATTTCCATATGGATTTGGTATAACAAGTATAGGCGTTGAAGTTAATAACTCTTTATGTTTCATAAAATATTTTTCACATTCAACAATCCTCAAATTTTTTTTACCCTTTCACTACAAAGGCATTATTGGTTTAGCTAACTTATAAAATAATTTTAACAAATATTCTATAATAATTAGTTAGTCTCATAAAACTTTGTATTTCATGTACATTTTTAGGAGTAGACCACTATTGAATAAATTTAATCTTTGTTAGATTAATAAAAATACTAGCCTTTGATAAATGTGACCCAAATAGTGGATTTTAGACTAAAATAAAACATATCTAGATAGCTTACTAAATTGTTTGTGTTGCCTTAGATTTTACAACACTTTATAAATGTTGTTCATGCTCAATTGCATTCTTATAATAGATCAATATATCATCAAGGAATATTAGAATGAACTTGTTTATAAAATATTTGAATACACTATTCATTAAGTTTATAAATGCATTAAGTACATTATTCAAACCAAAAAGCATTACTATAAAATCATAATGTCTATATGTTATTCTAAAAATCATATTTTGAATATCTTCTTCTTTGATCCTCAGTTGGTAGTAGCCTAATCTCAAGTCTATCTTAAAAAATATAGTGACATCTTTCATTTGATCAAATAAATGATCTATCCTTGGTAAAGGATAATGGTTCTTAATGGTAAACTTGTTAAGCATTCAGTAGTCAACACATAATCTCAAGGTTCCATCCTTATTTTTCACAAAAACCATTAGTACACCCCAAGTTGACATGCACAGCTTAATATTGACATTTTATAATAGTTATTATAGATGAGCTTTAAGATTATTTAAATCTATTACATTCATGTGATAAGATACTTTAGATGCAAGGGATACCCCTAGATTTACATCAATAGAAAAATCAAATTTACATTTGGGAGGTAATCCAAGCAATTTATCTACAAAAAAACATCATTTTTTTTGCAAGAATGGATATTCCTTAAATGCCATTGTTGTTTCAAGTGAATTTTCTTGCATCATAAAAATATATAAATTATAACCTTTACGTAATTATTTTTTTAGCTACAAGGCTGGGATTAGCTTACATACTTTTGGTTTTAGCAAACCTTGAATTTATATAGGTTTTCTCAAATCATTGCAATAATATACCACTTTGATACAACATTCTAAATTAGATTTATGTTGATTCAACCAATCCATGCCTAGGATAATATCAAAATATCTAAGAGGATCTATAAATAAATTTACTTGCGTTTGAAAAACATCTAAGTCTAAGCTTACTCTATCAAGACACTCAGTAATTGGTACTCTTTTACTTAAGCCAAACTAAACATCCCAACCATCTTTCAAAGTCACCAGATTTAATTTAAAACATGTTACTAACTTAGGATCCATAAAATTATCATTTATTCCTGAATAAAATAAAAATAACATAGAAAATTATTTATTTTACCTCTTTTTTCAATAGGAGTTACTTGGAAATTAATGTTTCTATTGTCAACATATGCATATACTTTGTGATTCACTAAATGACCAAATTTTATATTAGGAAAATCTCTACGGTAGTAATTATCTTTTCATTCTAAGCATACTATAGTTATTTTTAGTATCATAAGAATAATATTGACTCTGTTAGTAGACACATTTGATTACCTTGAGTTAGATTCCTTTTGAAATTAGTAGTCTTAGAAAATTTCAAATTCTTGAAATTTTTATTATGCCTTTGAAATTTATTGAAATCACTTATACTCATTGTAAACTTGTGATTAGATTCAAATTTCTTAAAATTATTAGAAGAGGATACATTTTTACTCTTAGATTGTTATCTATTCTATTTAAAATCTTATCTTGCATTTTGATGAGCCTTATCTTTCTCCTCTACCTTATGATCATATTCAATATTTGTAGTTAAAAGTCTTATTATTATTCATATTCACATTATTAATTAATATTTATTTCAATCCCATATTAACATAATACATCAAATTCAAAAACTTGTTATCATATTCAGTCACAGTCATATTATCTTGTTTTAGCATTTGAAAATTAGTGATTTTTTGTTTCTTGAAGTTGGAACTTAGATACCTTTTTATGAACTACCTTTCAAAGGTAGGCTAGGTAAGAGTCATTAGTTGGTAAACTTGTAAATCACATAGATGGTTTCACCAAAGAGCTATAGCTCATACTAACTTATAAGTTGATACTCTTTCATTCACATTAGAGGACACATTATGTAGATTAAAATAATTTTATAGGTGAACTAACCATGCATCAACTACATCACCCAATTATTCACCTAAAAAGGTTGGTGGAGGCAACTTCTTCATCTCCTTAATAATATGATCAACCATATTACCAAGATTATTCTAAAGTTTTAGTTCATCTACTTGTCTTTAAGTTCTAATAGGATGTTAATAAGCTAGAAAACCTTCTATATTATTTAGCCTTTTCTCTTGGGTGTCTAATTTACTTTGAAATAAATTTAACGTAGTCATAATTCCATTCAAAACTACTTCTTAGTTATCGTTAGAATTTTTTTATTCATGGTTAAGGCCCTCAACATTATTAAGAGGTGGTTCCTCTCTCTAAAAAATGGCAGCCTTATGAACTCTTACTCTACTCAGGTTAACATTTATTGATTTATTATCTAATGTTATACATCTTGTCTTCACCATCCTATGGTGAAACAAACAACTCAATAGAAATAAAAAAGAAACATTTCCCAAAGTTTCCTATAGTAGTAAATTGTGCTTTGATACCAATATATAACAAAAATAATTTGTTTTTTTAAACATAAATTTGAATAAATTAACAGAATAAATTTCACTTAGAGTTTAGCACAAAAACATGCAATGAGATCCATAACTGTGTTACAACCAACACATGAACTAGACTAAGTGCATAACCCATCAACAACTTCTTTAAGAAGTAAATTTTAACCACCCAATATTCAAATATAAGTGGATCAATGTAGCCATACCCACTTGCCTCTATCTATGTACTATGTTTTGGCCTTATTAAAGGAATTTTTATTTACTTATGCCCTTATACAAGTACCTATACAATATATAAAACAACAAGTATGTCAAGGGTAGGATCAAAAAAGTTTAGTAGACAAAGGTAAAGTAAGATCAGATTCAACAAAAAAATCATCATACTATGATTTCTTAAGTATGATTCACCAAATGATAACCAACAAATAGAGATCAAGGAAAAATGACTATTTCCAAGAGTAATGTAAATCATTTGAAAACCTTTTCATTACATAGGCAACCAATGTATGAAGTTTGACACAATAACTATCAAAATTATGCAAGCTTCAATGGATGTTTCAACAACTATGCTTAATTTTTTCTTAGAAACAACTTATCATTTACAAGAAGGGTACAAGTTCATGACCAACTTACCCAAGGATTATAAAACATCTTAGATTAGAATTTAAATCTCCTTTATTACTAAAATAGGTTCATCATGAATTAAACAACTTGAATCATAATAATAGTCTCAAGAAAATACTATACTTATGCTAAGTCTAACTTATTTCTTGTTCTTAAAGGTTAGTCCTTTAATTTAAATACATTATATTAGCTTAAGAATTTATATTTCTTACCTAAATATTAGATATTCTTAAGCTTTAATTCCAAGATAAATTCTTATTATGACAATATAAGTTCAAAATATCTTAAATCAATTAAGGATAAGAAATCATTAATAAAAATATTCAATGATCTATTCCAAACATAGAAGATTTGTTCTTCAATCATAAGATGCTTAGCTAGGAATAAACATGTTTTTAAGAATTTATAAATGAAGTACATTATTTATAATATAACTTTAACATAATATAATACTAACTTAATATTAATGTTATTTGATTATAATGAATTGATTTAGGATCTACCAATATAGTCCAAAGAACATATAAGTACTTATTAACATGAAAATATTATCTTCAGGGAGTTAAGTTCATATTAATTACTTGAGTAATTATTCCTATATAATCTTAATTCCATAAATTCTCACAAAATATTAAACTTAATTTAATCCAAAAATTTACCAATTAAATTAAAAGGATCTCATTTTACCAACCACATAGTTATAGTTTAAACTTTAAGGAAGTATCCATATATTGATTAATTAATCCATGTTACAATAAGAGTCATAATCTATAGGGATTTAAATTTTTTTATTTGAATATAAATTTAAACCTCACCCAAATTATTCCAATATAATAAATATCAAAAGTAAATGTATTCAATTAATACTATCACCTAGTTTATATAAGCTTGTGATTAGAAAGAATCATACAATTAACTTTAACATATTAACCTTATGTTTCATTCCATACATGCTAGTAAGGAAAGAATCAATCCTTATTTGAGACATAAGTCACATCTGAGATGAAACACTAGTGTTTCCATAATCAAATCACTAAGTAATTTTTCAATCATTATACCAATACTTTATAAGTAAAGTCAAAGCCATGATCACATAACCACTCAAAATGATACAACATTCAAAGTAACTTCTCAACTATTTAATCAAAATAAATATTTTAGCTACCATTATAAGCTAAATTACTTATAATTATATACCTATATCAAAGTATTCATGAACAAATATTAAATTCATAACAAGTTAATAATGCCATATTATTCAAAAAATGAAATGACCAACTATAATCATTTCATGAAATCAAATATACATGTCTATGTCTCATCACTTTGTATTAAATATAATTATAATAAATAACATGAAATTGTGTTATAATAATTACATAACAATTGTAATTTATTTTTAATCAACTATCATAATTCAAAGTAAGAAGAAAAGAATCCAATCATTACATGCAATCCAATGAAGCTAATATCGCCTCACCAATTCCAATGAGCCTAACCATAATAGGCTCTAGACCACCCCAACCATCATTTATATATGGATAAAGATGGTAGAGAACCAATAGAGAAAGGATTATGAAACAATAGAGCTTGACAACATTCCAACAAATGATTCATAAAAGAAAATGAAACACTCAAACCAACCAACCAAGATCTATTAACTTGGTACCTAAATACATTTTTAGCTCTCTCATTAGCTTTTTAATTTATGGGACATATTCTATTTCAAAATATAATATGGCTCATTAATCTATTTCATGGTAAACATATTCATAAAAATTTAATAGATGTATATGAGTTAAAAACAAAACTCATAAAAATAATATAACAAATTAAGCCAATTAAAAAGAACTTACTTAAAGCTTCAGGTCACCTTATTGACAAAATTTGACTTTACTAAACATAAAAATAATTTAGAATTTCAATTTTAATGATTTATAAATTTAGAATAATTAAAATAATCAATTGATTAGTTATCCAAAAATAAGTCAACATAATCATGAATGACAATAATTACAATTATCACTTCTAGAATTAATTTAATAATTCAACATGATATCATAAACCTGGGTCAACTAATCATGACTAAATAAATCCATAAAAGTCAAAAATCATACAAGCATAATCAAATAACAATAATAATTTATTTTCAAAGAGACCTTTATAATTATTTTGAATCCCTATGGGGACTCCCTAGGGTCCTTGCCCCTATATTAGTCATGGTTCAAAATAACCAATAGGACCTTCTTTTTCCTTTATTTATTTTCCAACTCTATTTCCTTAATTTATTTATTAACCCTAACTATACCTATTTAGGGTTTTTAAAAAAAATAAACCAATTTTTAATCAAAACCTTGATTCTCAAATAACATAGCCAAGCCATATGGCTCCCAACATAACATAGCCTAAAAAATATAACATAGATAAGCCATAAAAAATAATCATACAATCACAATAAAGCCATAATGGCTTCCATTATACCAAAAATTCACTTAGTCAACATTTCAAATTAAAAAAAACAAACATAAACCATAAAACCCAACTGCATTTTATACAAAATAGCCAAAATTACCATTCATAGTCCAAACTAAAAACCTAGTTAAAGACTTTTGAAGAGTATGAGTTTTCCATTCAGTAAATCCATTCTCCTCATAATAATAAAATATGTAGTGACTTTATAGTCACCTAACAAAATAATGGTCATTCAAAAAATTACCTCATTATGGGGTAACACCATAATTCTTGTAATGATAACACCCACCACACTCATTTAAAAAAAAAATCATAAATAGCAAAATAGAATACTGTAAGTGATTAACCAAAAATATGGTCAAGCCTTGAAAAATAATATAAAACCAACTTGATGGCCCTTTTTAGAATTTTACCCAAAATTAAACTAATGCAAACATTTTTAGCTAAAACCCTAACACTTTACCATTCAACAACATTTCCAAAAATAAACACAAAACTCCAAATACATCACTTGGTGGATGGAAGTCGACCAGAATAGATTTTACTACTTTTTCAGCCTCCAATCTCAAAATCCTATATGCATTTACACAAACTAGTAATATAATAAACATAAAAACAAACCCCATATAACTCTCCACATGTCATATATGCCCATCAATATTAATACATCTAACTATAGTTCCAATCCACCAAAATTCTCACATTTAACTACCTCACATTCCTCTTGGCCACCATGCCAAAAATTTTGGTATATTTTCCCCAAGGTTATAAACCCTCCAATATTGAGTTATAACATTAATGCAACAACCCTAAAAAACAAATGAAACATCTTTACCCTCTTGTATGAGAATGTGATCCAATGTCAAAACCCTTAAGTTATTGGCATCAAACAATCACACCCTACTAATTAATATGACTCCTATGTGGGTCAAGATCCTAACCAAAGTCCCCAAGCCAAATAATGACTTAAACCAACATGAAAGTCAAACAAGCAGAACATGTAAAGTAAGGCCAGTTTAAATAATGTAAACTCATAATGCACAAGTTAATATAAAACATAGTTTAAGATGCCTCCATAAAAGTCTACAAATGTATAGGGTTATTTATAAATGTTACATCGATAACATAAATACAAAACAGAATAAAATAGGATGTCAAATATCAACTAAGAAATGTAGAAAGATGATGAAGATTGAAATAATTGTTAATCATGATCAGTAAAGTGATTGACTAAATTGTTGAAGTCCATGAGTAAGGAGTCCATGAAAACTCAAAACACTAGTTTGATATAAATTATAAAATCAATAAGAGGACAACATAGATCAAATACTTAGACTTAAACAATGATAATCTCAGAAATGATAGTATCGATTAAAGAGATGTTTATATAGACGTAAAAAAAATTAAAATCAATAATTAATTAAATTTATCATAAAAAAATAACACACATCAATAAAATTATAAAAACATGACTAAATAATTAATACCAATAATCTCAAATTTACATTTAAATTCATTATTTTATTTATCCATTTTTTTTCCATGTTTCCATGTTGCTCGGTTTTGAACATAACCTAGCTCAAGTAAATGTCCATGAAGCCAACAAATAGATTATTAGTAACATCTGAACATCAAAGTATAACAAATGTAATAGCATCATTTAAATAATAAATCCAATTGAATAATGAACCAATACACATTAGGAAATAATATCAAGTGTTATAATGAAATGTAATCCATAATTATCTTAGTAATTATAATGAAACATAAACTAAGATAGTTATAATTATCTTAGTAATGCTTTAGATCACTATACTATAATTCCATAACAAAATAACAAAATATGTCTCAAATAGTTCACATCTATAATATATCATCACAAATGAATGAAACAAAAGTAACTTGAGGTCATAACACTTTTCCAGCTAAAGCATACTTATCTTGAAATATTAAGGACAATTTTCTTGAGTTGGAAATATTCTAAGGGTAATGGAACAAAGGTTTTAGCATCTGATTATATATTTTTCTATAGTAGTGAGATTAAAAAAAGTGTGAAGCCTGTATATAGATAAATATTTTATAGGAATAGTGAGTAAGATTCATAAATTATACACAAGTCATGTTGTTTAGGATGTGTCAGGAACAAACATTTTAAAGTAATTTTGACCAAATTTAGGTATCTATAGGGGGCCAATAATATTCCTAGAAAAAAATAATCAGAATGATAATTCTCACCTAGTAATTCTAAAAACCTCCATA
Organism: Torreya grandis; assembly: GCA_037957365.1. Lineage (NCBI taxonomy): Eukaryota > Viridiplantae > Streptophyta > Pinopsida > Cupressales > Taxaceae > Torreya > Torreya grandis. The sequence continues at coordinate 1,853,063 of JARHVA010000347.1, forward strand.
CTTTCTTCCCTATATGTGTAATTTTTAAGGAAATTATTTTAGAGTGAAACCTATTAGTGGGATCTACCTTGAAATCATGAATGCATACCCTCTAGTTTGATATATTTGAACTGAGAAGCGAAACTTAAAACACAATTTATTGAAATTCAACTAAACTTTATAATTTCATAGACACATTTGGTATAGAACATTAAAGGATTCACCAATATCCTAAAGGTATACCCAAATATGAGTGATAGAGTTAAATTTGAGATCTTAGTGTTGATCTTAATGATAAATTAGAAAATACATAATGAATGAATATCTTCATAATGTATAAAAAGTGTGACTAACAAATGAATATAACAAAGGCTAAATATTACTGATAAGATGTGGGTGAGTTATTAAAGTGTCTTGGTTATTCCAATAACCACCAGGTTTAAATCTCAATTTAGTATTAGAGGCTAGATGTGGCTGATCATTAAGTAATCTTGGACAAGTTATGGATAATCATTGATATTCTTGAGCTGGTAGTGGCATCATCATTGGTATTCTTGGGCCAATTATGGTTGATCATTGGTAATCTTGGGTCAGGTTGTGGTTATTGATGGTATTCTCAGGCTAGTTGTGTCAATTCATTGGTATTCTCTTAGGGATCTAAGCCCCTAATTGTGTCCCAGACTAGTTGGAGCTCTGGTCAAAATCCATTGGGACAAGGACCCTTCAACCTTGAGTATCAATAAAAAATAGATGCTAAAGATCATTTAAACATAACATTAAATAATATTCAATAGAAATTAATTGAATAGTGAATAATTTGTCCAATGACCATTGAACATAAAATGCTCCCTATAAACAACACAAATTATTTGGCTCCTAGGTTTTTAGCTTAAATAATTTCCTTAAGAAAGTACGTAAAAATAATTCCAAGTTTATTATAGTAATAAGGGGGTGGGAATCAATTACTCATCCTCAAAAGGCATATAAAACCCGATGAAAAAAAATGTAAGAGGTGACCTAGTTTTTACTCTTCTAGTTGTTATAGACCAAGGGAAGATACCCTATATCAATTTGAAATTAAAAAATCCATAGGATAAGCCTTAAATGAATTGAATCTATGTGGAATACATTTCCATAATGATTACCTTGCTTAATTTATTTATCACTATAAAAAGTAATCACATAATACTCAAGAACTAGACGAAGACTACAAAAAACATGAGTGAACAAAAATAATCTAACATTTGATGGCTTGGTGTTCATAAGTATTGTTGCATTCACTAATATTAATTCATAGACATAAACTATAATGCATGATTACAATATATAGTTATTTAAGAAATGCAAGATGAAGTGATACCTCTAAGAAAAAACACTCAAACATGAAATAAAATTTTATCAATCAATTAAGATAAAAACCTTTCTTCCATTGGGTCATGGATTCATATCATAACTCAAATGAATATGTTAACAAGAGACTAAAATAATATAATAATTTACCCATACCTTTTAAATACCTTGTTATTTACTAGAATAATGGTTCACATATAAACTGGAAACAAAATAGTATCAATATTAGTTAAAATAAAAATACATACAATTTTGAAGAGATTTAATGAGAATTGAAGGAACTATTTAAATTAAAGTTTCCATTTTAGATATCTTTATAATATGACCATCTACATTAAAAATAGGTTAATACACCCCTAATATATAGATTAAAAACTAGTCCCCTATAGCTTGAGTTGTGTGGTGTCCATTTTGACCAAATAACAAGGAGTTGATGTGAAGATAGGCATCAATTTTAGGTCTATGATAATAAGGAATATCAGCCACCCATGTAGTGTAATTATGTATTTTATTACTCAGAGAGTTCATGAACTAATTATTTATTCACTTCATCATATGCCCAATCATATTATGACATGTGGAGATATCTTATTAGTCATATGGTCATGGGGTTCTTGTAGTCTTGATATCCATGGAAATATTTTAAATGGTCCATAGATTACTTGGAACTCTTATTTTTTATGTGATTCCAATAGTTTATTTTATTTTTTAACCCTTTGACATGGAAAAATGAGAAATGTTTCCTTCATAAATTTCCATTTTTTCTTTTGGACCCCCTCTTGCACTTTCTTAGAGTGGACATGACCCCTTTCTATAGTCATTGAGTTCTCTAAAATTATTTTTCACTTTATTAATAAATTTTATGAGACCAAGTTATAGGTAGTTGACATGGAGATGGCCTTAAAATTTAAGCCCATAATAATTAAGTAATGCATTCATCCATGTTGCACCATCTATGGGCACACACTCACAAATTCCATAATCCTACCTTTCCTTTTAGAACAATCCATGTCCAATTATGTTTAAACACATGGCACCCTCTAATAGGCTACTTGACCATAGACATATAATTTTACTTTTTACTTTGGTAATATAATGTATAGAGCTATAACAAAATTCATTTTACCTTAACATCTATTATTCTCCATGATAATAGAAAAATACTAATTCCCCAACTTTTTTCATAACCAAGCCTCAAACCTAAGACCTCATTATTATAGGAATATCATGGTGACTAATTTTAGTGTGAATATTATATTAATGCAACTCTAATATCTTGTAATATATATAAGTCTTGAATGAATATCTTACACTTTTTAATCCACCATTAAACAAAAGGCACATAGAAACTTCTTGAATGGAAATGTGGCAATATAGTAATGGAGTCCCTCTCATATTTTAATCAGATCCTTGAGAACCCATAATATACCTTATTATTTACTTTATATCCACTTGGAATTTTTTATTTAATACTTATAACCATGTGATAAGAACATTGACTCATATAGTCGTAAGTTATATAATTAAAGAAAGGGGATATCATATATGTTTTGGGTTATAAATTTCACTTTAACCTATAGTCAGGTCTATGCTAGTAATGTAATCATAGTGGACCTATAAAGTAATGATGTGGCCATGGTGAGACATTAACATAAAAGTATTATACCTAAACCATATTGAAACCATAATATAAATGACCATGTGAATTGATTGAAAAACTTAACCCTAGACAATGTGGTTATAAATAATATTTTTAGTAAAATAAATTTAGATCAAGGCATATTAGAATGGTCATAGGGTTAAATTTAGGTTCGTAAAGGAATTTTTTTTGTTCAAACAAATGAACCAATATGTAATTGGAACATAAATTTAATAGAAATGGTGATACTCTATGATAAATAATTTTAACTAGAAGGAATTTGTTTTAACTGGATTAAATAGAAAATATGACCAATGGCATAGGGGCATGTAGAGTCCTACTAAGGATATCATAAATAAATGGTTGGATTTATAAGGGGACTTATGATAAATTTCAAAACACTGATCAAAACTTTAAAAATATCCATATTTTTAAACATTATGGACCCAAATATTTAGGGCCATTTTGGTTTCTAATAAGTTCCATAGTTAAAACATAAGTGCTGACATATTAAAACCCTTATTTGGATCACTAATCTTCTTATGTATGTATTTATTGATAACTTCCTTATTAGGCACACCTTTTTAGGAACATATTACTTATCCATTTCTTTTTTAGAAGACTCTTATTCTTTAGGAGACTCTTCTTTAGGATACTTTTTTTAAGTGACATGATAGTATTTTAACCCTATATATGAGAGTTATTATTATCACTAGGATGTGAGTGAGTCTTAATATTTCCATTTTTAATAAGATCAATTATTTTATTTCTCAAAAGCATAACATTGGCTACTTGAATATCGGCTCTATGATATGTAAAATAATATACCTAGATGAGGTTGGAAAAAAATATGCACTAATAATATGAATAAACATTATGGATTGATATAAATCATTTAATTCCATTGTAATTACACTATTTATTTTATTATATATATGATCTATTGGGAGGTTCAATGTTACAATTTATAACAATTAAAATATAGTGATTTCACATGGGTTGTGAAGCCAAACACTTATCACAAAGCATATAATATGAAGGAATATAATAAAAATACCTATGTGAATCTCCACTTCAATTATTTTCATCATTTAAAACATTAAAAAATTTAAATTTAACATCCAATAAAGATAATGTATTTTTGCAATTATGGACCGTGATTCTATCTAAGCATAACTACATGCAAAATAAATGAAACACTAAGGGTGTAAATGTGGAATGAAACCCTAAAATTAGAATTTGAAATGGATAAAAAATTATAACCCATAATGGAAACTAGGGTATAAACCCAAGGTTGAGTATAATTAGAATGGGTTCATCAAGATTTTTTAACAATTTTAGCATATAACTACTTCAACTATGAATAAAATTTAAAACTACTACACAATGAAAATTTGATTATATATAACAAATAGAGTCATATAAGCATATATAAAATGTGCTAAAATACACAAGTTTTTAAATTTGACCAATAGAGATTAAATATAGTAAGTTTAATTTTATCTTACTGATACATTTTTAGAAGATTTCATAGTTATGAAAAGTGATATAAAAATGAAGACAAACAAAACCTAGAATTTTTTGTACAATCTAATAATTTTTAAAATGTGATATTTATCTTGACTTATGTTTCTACCTTGTGAAAAAATATCATTGAGTTATGTTGATCAATGATCTTATCCCATGTGTAGTCAAACCTTGATATTTTAGGATCATGTACACTGTCTGATGCTAATAAAGGGTTGTACCTAAGCCATTATGATTTTAAAGATATTATCTTCTATTTTACAACTTTTTTTATCTTTGACATAACTTTTCAAAAATTCAAAATGAATAAAAAAATATATTATGGGTTAGAAAACCCTTTTGGGAGTTTCACTACATATCCTACACATTAGAATCATACCTAATGTATTTGTGTAGTGTAATAGAATATTGAATAAGGGTTTAGACTTCCTCTTCCTGAGATGTGAAGATGTGACTACATGAAAATTTATCTTAAAAATATTTTGGTAAAATTTTGTAATGGGACAAGACTTGGATAAAATGTTGAAATAATGGTTTATAAATTTTCATGATCCATACTAATTAATAATGATGTCCTCTAGAAAAATATTGATAAAATAAAGTTTGAGAGACTTTGATTATAAGAGACTTCAATGCAAATTCTATATATATAAGTGAATAAGGGTTTATTTTTTTTATATGGGCTCATTTAAGACACACTTGCACATTTCATATCCCTAAAATATAGGATATTATAACACTTAATCACAATAGACCCATAAGTGAAAGAAAAAAAACACATAGGACTACTAGGTGTGATATAGGAATTTGATTAAAGAAAGGATGTTAGTATGGTGTTAGTTCTAAAATGAAAACAAAATGAAAGAAACACACTAATAACATAATATCTCTAGGCCTAGACACTAGGGAGAGCTTAGTTAACAAAATCAAATGACAACACAACTAAATAAATAAGGAATGAAAACATAAGAATTCCTTCACCTTACTTAGATGCTCCAAATGCCTTTGTAGTAGTGGCTTGTTTAGTTTTGTACTCATGAAGTCTTTAGTAATGGAAGCTTGGTTGCCTCCATCTCTCCTTGGAACCTTTGGCTTGTAGCTTGGCTTGGATTAGAATCAATTTGTCATGATAACACTAATTACAATGGCTTCTTGAAGATATTTGTGCATTATAACTTTGTACCAAAATAGCTTAGAAATGATGTTCTTGGCCTCTCTATTTATAGATTTTTACAAATGTCTAGAATCAACTTGAACCATCTATCTCAAGATTGAGATGTGTGGTTGAAGATTAAGTCAATTTTTAGAATTAAGTTTGCAATTATCCTCATCATGACATTGGTAGAAGGGGCAATTAAGAGGCATGGAGGGCATCATGGAAGGCATTGATGAGGCATGGAGGGCATGAATCCTAATATTTGTGGCATTTATGGCCTAGGGATGTCTTCCCAACAAATGAGGTCACCTGATAATGCAAATATTCAATATTCATTTCCAAAAATAAGTATTCAACAAGTTACTATGGAATTCTTATTTAGGCCTTGATTTGGGTTAATTAGCTCTTAATCATGATTAAGCACCTTGTGCACAAATTACACAAATTGATTAGAATGCATTGGTCTAAAATTTAACTAGATTAGAATTTGAAGGTGATGTCAGATGTGTTAGATCTGTATTCCCATTTAGGATGTTACCAACAAAAAATAACAAAGACACGCATCTTGTGTAAAATATTTGATAGGAAAAAGCAATCCAGAGCACCCAGGTGCAAAATTAGCTTTTCAACTCAAAATGATCTTGTCAAAGTTAGCTAGCCTATAAATTACATTGCCTTATTTAGGGACACCCTAGCTAAAATCAGCACTTGAATATGTCAGTTTCACATCATTTAACATGTTTTAGTTTTTTTAGGCTAAATTTTACGTTTTAAGTGGAAATTAGCCAAAATCTTGGTTAGAGGTTATCAGTGGCCAGATGTAGGTGTCTACAGTTTGCCCCTATTTGGAAAGGCATTGCAAGCTATAAGCACAGTAACATCTTCTCAAATAATGAAAAGGTCATGTATGCCTATAACTGTAATGATGATAAACTAACTATATGATGCCCCCTCAAGGGAACAGTTGGAACAAGTAAGTTGGAAAACGATCCCTCAAAAAGAAAGAAGTAAAATGAGGGGACCAAAAGAAGGAAAGATGATGGGGTGAAAATATAATGATACTAAAAAAGTAGTCAAAATCATTGAAAATGCAAGTAGGATGGTGTATAATGGTTTACCCAAAGATGGTTATAAGCACTGTACCCTGATAGTGGCAACGTGATATGATAACACAATGATTTGCCCAAAGGTGGTTATAATCATTAAGAAGATGGAGCTGCCCTAGTTAGGATAGACAAATAGGAGAATAACATGCCCCTATATGGGTAGAAAAAGTAAAGTGGTGATAACATAATGATTTGTCCAAAGGTGGTTATAATCATTAAGAAATGTAGGTGGGATGGTGTGCAATGATTTGCCTATAGACAATTATAATCATTGGACCCTAATTATGGCAAACATGATAAAATTGATCAAGGATGATGATAAATAAACACAAAGGGTAATGATGAATTGGAACAACCTACTAGTAGGGAGATGCTCATCCAAACTAATAAAAGTTGAAATTATTTCATTGTTAATTACTCTCTTTGGGATATGATTAGGATAAAATGAATATGTTGGTGTTGAAGAGAGGCCACCATTGCTGAATAGACCTCTTAAAGATGAGGTTTATTATAGCATGTGTCGGTAGGCATCATGTTATAACATCATGAGGACTTGGCTGAAATATGCATGAGGAATGACTCCCATAATCCAATACTCAAAATAAAATAATGCACCAACCATAATGACAATGTAAACATATGAATATGTATGGATTCAAGTTTAAGTGTGGGCAATAAATCACCCAATGAACACACATAAAATGAATTAAGGCAATAGTGTTGAAAGTAACATGTAGATAAACAAATAATATAAGCAAAAATAAACAAACAAACAATGCAATAGAAACCCTATGAACATTGCCCCTAGAAAATAGGTGATAAATTAACAAACAAACAAAATGGGGGAATAGAAGAAAAGGAAGGGGTGTCCAAGTTGTCTCCATATGCACTAGTCAAGTGGACGTTGCCTACATAGTTCCATGGATGTAAATTCCAATAAAAAAATTTAGGCCAAATGTAGTTCTCCCAAGGAATGGGAAGATTATGATAATTGAAGAAAACAAACATAATGGATGTAATAGAAGAATAGGAATGGTCTTGAAAAACAATAAGTGCATGAGAGAAAAGGATAAAAAGGATGGGAAAACTAAATGACAAGTGATTTGCTTGTAACTTAGTAAGGGTTCTCAGAATCCTTAAGGCAAAGAAGAGGTCAATGTTTTTATTCTTTTCTAACAATTTTTTGAAATTTTTTGAAGTATCTCAATTCAATCAAGAATGATAGACACTAAATGATTCAAGCTCACAAAATAGTGAGAGCATTCAAATTGAGGTTGCTCAAAAAATGGTGAGAGTGTTAAAACGTAGGTTTCTCATAAATTCGTGAGAGTGTGGTAGAGAAGGGTGACTAAGTTGACCGCAATAAGGATTGAGCATTGCCTACATAATCCTAGAGTAAGACCTCAAGTCATTATAGTTTCACCTTTATAGTGGAGGAATTCAACTAGTGTAGTAGTCAATTTAAACAAAATGGGCACAATTAGTAATAAAATTAAAGCATGGCATATGAAGTGCTAAGTTGGTACATCAAAGTGTAATATTGCCCCTAGTTTTTCCATAGGTGATTATAACCAAGACACAATGGAGTAGATCAATGGTATTAATTTTCCCAAAGGTGGTTATAATTAATAACAAGATCAATGGAATGAAACTACCAAAACTTCTATCACATAATCCCAAAATACAATCTCTATCTGAAGTACTTGAACCAACTAATGGAACTAATCAGATACATTGATGCTAAAATTGTGTAATGAATAGAAAAAATCAAAGTCAAATGGACTATGATTTATAAAACATTGGGTCGATAGAATGGAAGTAGAAAGTGGATAAAATGAAGAGATGAAAAAAGGATGGTATTTGTATGAAGAAGAAGAATAGTGATAAAATGGCATATCTGAAATGGTCCTTATAGACAATACACTTTAACATTCAAGCATAGTACCACTTGAGATGAATAATATTCATTAATTTAAGAAGTTCATCTCCATCTAGTGTGGTGAGTATGTATGCTCCTGATCCATAATCTATAGTGATGATGAAAGGCCCTATTCAGTTTGGTTTGAATTTTCCTTTATGCTTTTTCTCAGGCATGGTATTCTTTTAGTTTTATTTAAGAACAATATCACCATGTTTGAATGTTATATACTTAACATGTTGATTATAGTGGCCTTTGAGTTGGTTCTAATATTCTTGAAGATTATTGAGCATAGCCATGCATTTATCATCAAGTAGGTCTAGCTCTTATAGGCAAGCTACTCAATAGTCATAACCATCCAGGACATGCTTGAAAGAAATGCGTAATGAAGGTAATTCATCCTCAATAGGAAGGATGAATTTAGTACCATAAACAAGTGAGTATAGAGTGGATCTTATGGGGTTATGGTGATTGGTATGGTATGCCCAAAGGGTAGGGAATATATGGAGGTTCTAATCATGACTGACATCATTGACAATATTTTTGAGAATGTTGACAATGGTTTTATTATATGCCTTGGCTTGGAAATTACCTTGAGGGTAATATGCTATAGAAAAATGTTGAGTGATGTTGTATTCAGTACATAGTTGTTCTATATCTTTGTTCTTGAATGATCCTCCATTATTAGATATAATGTTAGAGAAGATACCATAGTGACAAATGAGATGGTTAAAAATAAATTTGGAAATTTAATTTTCAATCATGTGAGGGTTACAGCTTCAACTCACTTAGTGAAATATTCAGTAGTGGTAAGGATATATTTATGGGCATCAGATGAAGTGGGTTTAATCTTCCTAATGATGTTGAGTCCCCATGTAGAAAATGGCCATGGTGTCAACATCAGTTTTAGAGTTTTTGCTAGAGCATGAATTAGATTAGCATGCCACTAAAATTTGTCACACATCTTTATGTATGCAGTGGCATCTATGTCTATTATAGGAAAATAATAACTAGTACACAAAAGCATTTTGGATAGGATTACCTTGATAGAATGAGCTCTACATACTCCATGAACTTTTCTTAACACTAGTGTAGACTCTGCTAAAGTTAAACAATGAAGTAGAGTTCCATCAAAACTATGATGGTAAAGGGTAAATCCAAGTGGATTATAATGAGTGAAATGATGAATGAAGGATTTGGTTTATTTTTGAGATAGGTTATGTGGTATAACTTGGTCATGAAAGTATTTTTAAAGGTTTAAGTACCGGATAGAGTTAAGACCAACAATATCACAAATCATGGCAATGGTTGAAGGTTCATGAGCTGGTGCTAACAAATTCTTGATGAGGAACTAATACTCTCTAGCTTTATCTATTTGTCAAATTAGAGATCCAATAGTACCCATGACATTTATAGTTTTGTTACTAGCCCTTGGTATATGCTCAAACTAAATATTGGTAATTTGTTACTTAAGAGTGTTGACCATGGCTTTATATAGAACCAACTTATCATCTTTGGTCTAAAAATGATCTTTGACTTGATTGATGATTAATTGAGAATCACCATAAACTTATATGTGTGATATATTCCAATGCACTACTTATATAATTCTTACAACAAGTGCTTCATACTTGGCCATGTTGTTTGTATAAGGAAATCTGATTCTAAATGATCTAGAGATTAGATCCCCTTATGGTGTAATAAACAATAGGCCTACCCCTGATCCATGTGTAGTAAATGAACCATCAAAATATAGCTTCCAAGGCTAATCCTCAAGGGGTGTGTCAATGATGGTCACTATGGGTTCATCAAGAAATTAAAATGTGAGTAGTTGTGTGTTTATGAGAGGTGCTTCAACAAGTTGATCTGTAAGAACTTGTTCCTTGATTGCCTTCTAATTGACATACTCTATGTCAAACTCACTAAGAAGCATGATCCATTTAGCCATTCTTCATTTTAAAGCTATTTTAAATAGTAGATAATTGAGTAGATCTACTTTTAAAATAACCGTGGTCTTATTATTCAACATGTAATGGTGCATTTTCTGAGCTATGAAGACCATAGCTAGATAAGCTTTTTCAATAGGTGTATAGCTATGTTCATATGTAAACAAGGTATGACTTAGGTAGTATACAACATGATCCTTTCCTTTGTCATCATGTTGAGTCAAGAGTGACCCTAGAGCATGATTGGTAGCTAATAGGTATAACAAAAATGGCTTTCCTAGCATATGAGGTAATAAAATAGGTAGATTAACAAGACAGCCTTTGAGTTTTTGAAAAGTTGTTTAGTAGTGATCATTCCAATGAAATGAAACTCCCTTCTTGAAAAGGTGTGTAAATGGATGGAACTTGTCTACTAACTGAGAGATGAAGCATCAAATTGATTGGATCTTACCCTAAAAACTATAGAGTTGCTTTAAATTGGTTGGTGGTGGCATCTCAATTATAGCATGGAATTTAGCTGGATCAACTTCAATACCTCTATGAGACACGATGAAGACAAGTGGTTTACCTAAAGTTAAACCAAACACACATTTATTTATATTGAGTATGAATTTGTCCTCCCATAATATTTCAAAGATATTATGTAGCACTACTGAATGGTCAGCCCTAGTTTTGGATTTTCTTAATATGTCATCGACATAGTCTTGAACAATATCATATATAATATCATGGAATATGATAGTCATGGCCCTTTGATATGTATCTCCATCATTATTAAGGACAAATGTCATTAATTGCTAATAAAATGTTCCCCATGGAGTGGTGAATGTTATTTTATATTAGTCTTTAGTTCTATTCTGATCTCATTATATCTTGAAAATCCATCCATAAGTGAAAGCATTTCATAATCGGCCATTGAGTTGATGATCATGTTGATATTAGGCAAGGGAAAATCATCTTTAAGACAAACTTTGTTGATGTCTCAAAAATTAGTATAGATTTTGATCCCTTCAAGATTTTTACTAACAAGTACCACATTAGAGATCCATTCTAAGTAGTCAATAGATCAGATACATCCTGCTTCTAAGATTTTTTACAACTCTTTCTTTACCAACATAGTAATATGAGGATGCATCTTATGTAAATTTTGTTTTACTAGTTTGGCATCAAGATTAATCATAAGATGGTGTAGAACCAAGGTGGGGTCTAAACCTAGCATTTCAAAATAAGCCCATGCAAAGATATCTACAAATTCTCCCAACAGAGCTGTAAAGACATCATGTTTCTCCTTAGTGAGAAAGGCTCCTAATTTTATCTATTTTAGGTCTGATGGAGTCCTGATATTTACCTCTATTGTATCTTCAACTAGAAGGGTCAAACCGTCTTCTAGGGTAGTAGGCAACAACTTGAACTATTGAATTATGTTAGGGTCCTCTGTTAGGACTTGCTCTTCAACTTCTCCTAGGCATGATGAATATGAGTCCTCTAATGAGAGATCTAGACATGTGACAAAAATAGTTAAAAATTCTTCAAGAATTTGATCAAATACTTGTTGTTACTCAAATCTAAACTTTGATCGATATGCAAGTTCATCATTAGTGGTCTCTTGGTCTAAATTTGAAGAAGAATGAACACCCCCATCTAATGGTGCCTAAAACAAGTTTTTATCACTAGATTGGCCTTTATCTTTACTTTTTCCATAGTCAAAAAGTGCCTCAAAGAGGTTTTCAATTTGGGACCTCAATGATTTACTTATTTGTTTTTGGCTAAGGGTGTTCACTTGCTCTCCAAAATTGGTAGTAGGATCCAATGTGATTGAGAATCTTGATTTGTGATCTCCCAACAAAACATTATCTCTAAGGCCTAATAAATCATAAAATGCCTCATCATTTTAGAACTCATCAATCGATAGACTAGATTCTTGTTGCTCCTAATCTATCAGTTGGGGATAATTTAATGGCAAAGGATTATGATGAATGGCTAAGGTAAGGGTACAAATGGAATTATTATCAAATAGGTTGGTTTTATCTAGGTTATCAAAGGTGAGGCTATGATCAGACCCTACTTCACAATTAGCATCATCATCACTAGTCGCTATTGATGGAGTTTGAATAATATATGTGGGATCACCCCCAGGCAATTTAAATCCAATTCCATAAGGTCTTTCATAATTAGTCATAGAAATTGGCTCAATGGTTCCTTGTTGATTTAGTTTGAGGCCTCTTACTTCATAATTATGACACTCCACGATCCTATTAGGAATAGGATACTTGGCATTTTTAAACAATCATATTGGTTATCATTATATAACCATGATTGACCCCCTTTAAGGGGGTTAGGTCCTAGGCCAGATTCTAGTACATATATGATAGGTCCCTTATCTTTGCTCTTTTGTTGCTAATGCATATGTGGGGTGACTTTAGGTCACCCAAAGGTTTTTGAATTTTGAGGAAGATTGGCTATGAAATGTATCATGGGTCACATACTCTCCCAGTCCATTATCTGAAATGGTAAAATGATTAGAAGATTTAGGAGGTGGCATGTGGGAAAGGGAATCTACAGTATTAGGATCTATGTAATTATCTGGTGAAGGATCAATAAATATTAGATTTTCCTTTATCTTACTTAGAACTTGGATTCATACCATATTGATAATTATAACTTTGAAATTTAGACTCAAGATGTCTGCAATGCTCATATGGGTGTAAATCTTCTAGAATATTCACTTTCATCCCTGAGTGAGAAAACTTGATACATTGGCACTGGGACTACATGAATCTCATGTAACCAAGGCCTACCTAGAAGCATGTTTTATGATAACTCAAGATCGAGCACATGTCAAAGTGTATCATGGGTTAAAGGCCCAATGATAACTAGAAAACTAATGGTGCCTTGTGATTCTCTTTCCTAATTATCACAATCTTTGATGGTTATTATTTTTGGCTGGAGATCTCCCATTGTATACCCAAGAATATTAATGATCTTCAGAGACACTATGTTGAGGCTAAATCCATTATCTATAAGGACATGTTTCACTTTATGCCATCTGATACAAACTTCTATGTATAAAGGGTTATTATGGAGTGGGCCAAGAGAAGACATATCACTTTGGTTGAATGTGACTTGTTGCGCTGAAGCTAGGTGTCCAACCAAAGCTTGAAAGTTATTAGGGGATATGTCACTAGCAATAGTGGATTGGGTCAAAAACTCATTCAAGATGTTTTTGTGGATTATTGATGTCCATAGAAAATATAAAATAGAAATTTGCACTGGTATTTTTTATAATTATTCCACAATATCAAACTTTTTATTTTGGTCAGTAGTGAATGGTTTATTCCAAGGCTAAATGGTTGGTTGGATGACAAGCAAAGTGGTTGATGGTTATGGGCTTGGGATAGTAATATTTGAGCTCTGATTTGTGATTACACAATCAGGATTAAATATTAGACCATTATTGCTATCTAATGTTGGGAATAGTGTGGGGTCAAACATGACAAGTCTTAGTTGCCAGTGCACTTGCATATGGTCACGTGGCAAGGATAAGTTATCGATATAAGGTCCAAAAGGGGAAGTCCTAATTTTTTGGTTTGCCTATATGCATTCCTAGGTCAAAAAAGGATTATTCATGTAATTTGGTTGAATGTTGTTATTTAGAAATGGTCTAGACTAATTAGTGTTTGGTCTAGGATTAATGGAGATGGTATTAACACTACCCTCTACAATATGACCTATAAACTTGTTGTAGTCATGTGTAACTGCATGATAGGTTTATTGGTTGTTACTATTTTGACCTTGGTTTTGTTTATTATTATATCATTATGGGTTTTACTATTGATTACGTTGGTTCTTTTGGTTTGGCCTTTGATTTTGATACTATTGATTTTACTGCTACACTGGCCATTGTCGTTGTTGTTGATTGTTATGTTAGAGAAAAAGGTTTTGATAGATCCCAAGAGTTTGATTAGAAGTGGAATCACCATTATCCAATTTTATCTCTCCATTCTCCAACATATTCTCGATTAAATGCTTGATTTGGACACATCTTCATAGATTATGCCTGTTGACCTAATGATACTTATAAAATTCATTTTCATGGTACCAATCAAGATAAGAAATGCCTTACAGATAATACTTTGGTATAGACCAAATAATTATATTAGCATCAACAATCTTGTGAAATACAGACTCAATAGGTTATCCTAAGTCACTAAATATATGATGTGTACCCATGATTCTTTTAAGAGGAGGGGTTTACAATGGTATCGACTATTGTATTTGTTGTGCAGATTTTGGTTGTTGTGCTTGTAGCATTGGTTGGAGAGGTTTCTAGGTAAGAGTAAGATTAAAAGGTGGTTTAGATGATGTTTTCACTATTTGGATATGATGGGACTCAGTTACTGCATTTCCCACAACATTTTTATTTCAGTTGAATTGCCTTGGTATTTCTTAGTTATTGGCCTATATCAGTTGTGATGCTTGTGCTTGGATGGGATTTTGGTCATTTCCCTGATTGGTACCTTGATTTTGATTAGTTGAATTAAGATTGATGACTCATTTATTGATGATCACCCTCTTGATTAATAAACCTTTATCAATAATCTCCTTGAACATATGTGCATATTGTAGTTCCAAGTGATAAGCTATCTCACTATGCAAATTTTTGGTAAACACATTGGCTAATTGTTTATCTAGTAAACTATGGGTAAAATGACTTGAAAGGGATATCCATCACTATAAATAGCTTTCAAAACTCTCTCGAACCTTTTTCTTTGCTTGCGTTACATCCACTAATGAAATCTCATGCTCGAGATTATAGGAAAAGTGTTGCACAAACTTATCAAAAAGATCATCAAAATCTACTACTAAGTTCTTGGGCAACTTTAAAAACTACTCCAAGGCTTTTCCAACCAAGCTCCTTAAAAAAAATAGCAAAAGGTATATGTTTTTATATGCCATTGGTTGACATATGACAAAGAATTTGATCAAATGAGCCTTAGGGTCACCTTTCCCTTTGTATTTTAAAATTTTAGTGGTTCATATCCTGGAGGAAATGGCATCTATAAATACTCCATGTTGAATGGATAGAAACATACGTAATCTAATTTAAACTTTTTAGTTTGTTTACCAGCTTGAATGGTAACAATTGCATCCTTCATTTGATGCAATTCTTAGGATATGAAACTAGAAGGAATATTGGTTTGAGGGAGAATTTAGGTTTGGATAGATGGTTGGGAGGTCACAAGTGGAACACTTTGACCAAGGTATGATAGAGCTACCTATTGGGGTACATTGTATTGGTTGGGGAATGGAACAGGAATACACATATGTGGATTAAGATGTACATGAAATTGCACATTTGGTTATGGGATATTCTAGTTTGGGTTGGTGATAAAGGTTTGACTTGGAGGATTTTTTGGTTGGGATGGAGGTATATAACTAAACTATGCATGTTGTGGTTGAAAAGGGACATGCTACTGACTAATCATACCTTACTAGTGAGTGGGAACTTGTGGACCAAGACCCCGTCTCTAGATTTGTGGCACATTTTGAACCAATGATTGTCTAGTAGGTACTTGAAAAACATGAGGACCTCTTTGTTGCAAAAATCCCTATGAGGAAGTGAAAGTAGGTTATAAATTTGGCATTTATTTCTGACCAATATTTGCACATTGTTGACTAGTCATTGTTTGGTTTTGGATTGGCATATAAGTCATAGTTAGCAAATTAGATATTTTGGGATACTGGGATATTTTGAGATAGTATGTGACTAAAGAGGTACATTCATCATTACCTAGAGAGCTAGAACATTTGTTTCCCTTGATTGAGATGGCAATGTATTTATCCTTTATTTTGTTGATACACTAGATTGTGCCTATTATTGTGAAATACTACTTGTTACCTATTGAGGAGGAGTAGGGTTCATCACATTCTATCATTGAGGTGTGACATTCGTCAGTGTATATTTAAGGAAGCAGTCAGTTGAGGTTGGGGTGTAGAAATTCCCACTCCCTATTATGATGACCTATTTATAGGATTAACTATGGATACATGTTGTTGGCTAGTTGTTTGTGCATTAGTACCACTTTGATCAAGACTAAACATTGTTTACACATTATCTATTACGTTTGGATCACTATTTAGTGTAGAGGTCGAAGACACTTCTTCAATAATGGGCATATGCATCAAGTTATCCATTGAAGTGGTTTGTATGAATGGGTTATAACTTAGATTCTCATGTCTATTTAACTCTATAAATTCCCCTATTGAAGGATATAGGTTAATAAGAGGCTTACTTACCATGTTCATCTGATTGAAATCATTTGCTAGATTCAGGTAGGTTTGATATGCTATTTGAATTTGGTTAAAGTGCTCTTCCATGATGTTTTTGCCTCAATCAGATATATTAAGATCTTGGTACAATTTTTGGACTAGAGCCATATGATTTATAGAAGAAGCCTATTGATCGTAAATGATATTGTGGGGCACCCTTACTAAACTTGGTAAATTTTGATGGGGGAAGTCTACTGAAAACTTGGTCCCTACCTCAATGGCTCTAACCAAAATCTTGTCTTTATTCTCTAACAAATTTTTTTACAAATAAAAATGGATCATAAGTAAAAACTGTATTAGTAAAATATGACTGTTGAAGTACTAGCTCATCTATTACAGGTATTGTAGCTAGGTATTGCATTGTTTTCTCTTGGTCCTATTCTAAATGAGGTGGTGTGTTAACCAAATAGTTGGCCAATGGATCTTGGCTTTGTGCCCCTGATTGAGTATTATAAGAGGGATAATAATCCATCTCATAAGTAATATTATCCGTATAGGGGTCTTACACCATTTCTTCCTGTGCAACCACATTACTAATCCTTGGATTATACATGAGTCCACTACAAGTTTAGGAATACATGTTGGGATCCATAGCCTTTGCTTTTGCAATAAAAGGTCAAAGAGTTCTACAAACTCAAAAAAGGGCAATGTCTAAAATAGATGATGTCCTAACTTGGTCTAGATTTGTCAAAAGGATCAAAAGGTTTATGCAAAGTTTTAAGAGGAAATAGAGGAGCATGAAGTATCTAACATTTCACTATTCACACAAAGATAAGCAAGTAAATGGTCCTAAAAATCAAAATACCAAACTCTAAGGTTGAAGTGTTTCAAATTAGTCTAATATAGGAAATTAAAAATTTGCTAGGTCTTTTGGCTAAACACAACATTAAAATCTAGGCTCAATTAAGGCATGCACTAGGACTCTTGGAAAAATGGAGTCAAAAGCTAAACTTTGAAATAGATGAAAGTTTTAATTTACTAAATTTGAAACACTTCTAAAAAAAATTGACATTTGATTCTTGGACATGAACTTGATCAACTAGGTATAAGGTATGAAATAAAAGGCACTTTAGCAATAGTTTATTTTCTAACAAAAAATGGAATAAAAATGGGTTATTTTTTACAAACAAGCTAGATAAAAGAAAAAATTATAACCTTTTTAGATAGAAGATCACAAAAGTACACTCAAATTGGTCTGAAAATGTAGGAGTAAATTTGGAACTCTATGCAAGAGGATCTATGAAACAACATTCAAAATGTTTTGGGCAGTATAACAACACTATACTACCCAAAAAGGTGTGATAAAAAGGTTTGTTTCAAAAACTCTCTAAGGTAAAGATGCTTTCCTACAATTTTGATAGTATGACACTACCTTTCTTAACTCAAAATGTTGTGGTGCATAGACTTAAAGTTTGAGGGTGTAGCATAAAATGACTTAAGTCTATCAAATGTTGATAATGATTATGAGTCTTAAATGGCCTTCAACCCAAATTGGAGATTAAACCTAAGTTCCCTCAAGTTTAGTGCAAATGGTTAACCCACTTAACACATCAAACTTATGAAATTATAAAGGTGTAATTTCAAATTTATATTATAAGTAAAGGACTTAAACAACTTTGGTAAAGTTCTAGACTCAATTGGATAGCATAACAACACAAAAGTGAATGATATGACTCTCAAGTTTTTGATGAACTTTTGAACAAGGCAAATCAATGATCTCATATGGGCAGCATAACACCTCTTTGTTCAAAGGAAAATTTGGACTATGTGTTTGGTTTGGATTGTTTGTTTACACCAAGTTTTGACTCCAAACAAGACTTTAAACTGGGACAAGACCAACTAATTAATCTCTCTTAGATCTTAAACTGATAAGGTTACTTGGTATTATTGGAATCCATCAATATAAGTCATTTGAGATGATTTTAAGTGTTCATCCAAAAGTAAATGCACATTATATAGTAGGGTTTTTATACCCCCCTTCTCTCGAATGATAGTACTATGACATAGACATTGAGGTGCACCTTTCACCAACAATACTTTTGTGACAATTGGGGATTTGTCTAAGATCTAAAAAGTTTTTGAATGATCTCGGGGAATCAATTGAACAATGACTTTCATGCCATATAAAGCAAAAAAAAAACACAAATTTTAGGTCCATATCACTTAGCTTGTTGTAAAAAGGTCTAGTCCTTTTTGCAACCACTACATCCTAATATTCGCTCAGTATAGTGTAATGTCCAAAGTGCCACTATGTCCTATGTGTAACTCCAAAGGATCCAAATGAAGTCAATGTTGAGAGGTGAAACCCTAGGTCAAAACTTCCCTAAAGAACTTGTAAGAGGTGATAAAGTCCACCTTGAAAGCTAAGATATATATAAAAAATAAAGAAATAATGAAAGTAGAAATACTTTAGGATCATTTTCAAGGTCACCCAAACTTTGACAAGTTTTTGGGGAGTGCTTTAGATGAATTTATTTCTAAGCCTTGGACTAGGCTACTTATAATAGGAATGACACTTTTGATTCCAAGGTTTCCCTATAGGGGATAAATAGAAGAGCATACATGCAACATTCCTCTTTTTGTGAAACATAAATTTGATTAAAAAACTATTGCAAATAATAATTGGCAAGTGTGTTCAATTTTAAACCCAAAATAAAAGTTTGGTGGTGTTCATTTGACCCCTTAGTTGCAAACTTTGAAAACATTCACCAAAACATCTAAATTCTTTTTTAAACACAAAAATAAGGTTCCTAATTGATTTTTAAGCATGCAAGGGTGATTTAAACATGTTTTGAACAAATATCAAGCTTGGTCCTACAACAAAATTGTTAGCATGTCCTTTAGCTTTGAAGCTCTTTTTAGATTGAAACAATGAACTTTGAAAAATTAGCTCTCAGGTCAATTATTATAATCGATGATAGTTATCTTGGCTAACCTAAATCTAACCAATGTTGGTTTTGTTAACTAATGTTAGTTAAGCCATGTAACTGATGTTCGTCTTACTTGCCGACTCAGTTATTGTGTAAAATTGTGACAACCAAAAATAGTAAAATAAAGTTAGAAAATGAATTTGCAAGAGTTTTAAAGGTCTAAATAAATATTTTAGAGTTGAAAAATAATATTATTTATGTGTAGGATGTGTTTAGCCCATCGGGTGTGCCATTATGTGATCTAGGAATTTGACTCAAGAGAGGATGGTTAGTATGGTGTTAGTTCCAAAATGAAAAGAAAATAAAAGAAACACACTAATATCATAACATCTCTAGGCCTAGACAATAGGAAGAGCTTAGTTAACAAAATCAAATGACAACACAACTAAAAAATTAAGGAATGAAAACACAAGAATTCCTTCACCTTCTTTGGATGCTCCAATGCCTTTGTAGTAGTGGCTTACTTAGTTTTGTGCTCATAAAGTCCTTGGCAATGGAAGCTTGGCTACCTCCATCTCACCTTGGCACCTTTGGCTTGTAACTTGGCTCGACTTGGAATCAATTTAGCATGATAGCAATAATTTTAATGGCTTCTTGAATATATTTTTGCATTATAACTTTTCACCAAAATATCTTATAAATGATGTTCTTGGCCTCTCTTTTTATAGACTTTTGCAAATGTTTATAATCAACTTGAACCATCCATCTCAATATTGAGATGTGTGGTTAAGGATTAATTCAATTTTTGGAATTAATTTTTAATTATCCTCATCATGACATTGGAAGAAGGGGAAATTAAGAGGCATGGAGGGCATCATGGAAGGCATTGATGAGGCATGGAGGGCATGAATCCTAATATTTGTGGCATTTATGGCCTAGGGATGTCTTTCCAAGAAATGAGGTCACTTGATGATGTAGATATTCAATATTCATTTCCAAAAATAAGTATATAACAATTTTCCATGTAATTATTAATTAGGCCTTGATTTGGGTTAATAGCTCTTAATAATGATTAATCACCTTGTGCACAAATTACTCAAATTGATTAGAATGCCTTGTTATTGGTCCAAAATTTGATTGGATTAGAATTGGAAGGCAATGTCAGATGCATTGGATCCATATTCCCATTTGGGATGTTACCAATAAAAAATAACAAAGGAATGTGTCTTTTATAGAAGATTTGATAGGAAAGAGCAATCTAGAGCACCTAGGTGCAAAATTAGCATTTTGAATCAGAATGATCTGATTAAAGTTAGCTGGCCTATAAATTGCATTTGTCCCATTTAGGGATACTCTAGCCAAAATCAGCACTTGAATATGTTAGTTTCACATCATTTAACATATTTTAGTGTTTTTTGGTCAAATTATGTGTTTTAGGTGGAAATTAGCCAAAAGTTTAGTTGGAGGTTATCGGTGGCTAGATTTAGGTGTCTACACTAGGACCTAGTAAAATTCATGTAAATAGTGTTTGGATGATCTAGGAACATCTAAGGTTATAATAAGGAAAATGAATAGTCAAACTATATATTATAAAACATTTTATATCAAATGGATAGGTTATCATTAGATCAATTTTAACATAAATTCAAGATATGAGGAATACATATGTTATGGGATAATTATATTAGAACCAACAAAAGAGGAAATATTACAAGAAATCATTAAATTTTTGTACATTGACTAGTGGGATAAATTAATGAAAATACACTATAGAAAAAGGTATTTTTCATAAATTATGTTTCTACACACATATTCCTATTGATCCTTATATGATGATATCTTTTTACAAATAACTAATTTTTGTGTAACACCCTTTCCCATTAGATCCTTTTCATGTTTTAACACATTTTCCATGTGCACACATTTGGATACTTTTGTTACACTTTACCATTATGTTGAGCCCCATATTTTCACCCCATGACATAATTATTCCTATATTTTGAATTACTTGCAATTTTTATCCAGTGATAATATGTCTGTTCAATCTAAAAAATGAAAACCTATAGATCAATCATTCATTTTACTTTGTAAGGTTTCATATTCTTCTAGAATGTCCTAAACACTATTTTAGGGTCTTTTTATATGATTAAGTTAACCTAAACATTTTTTTAAAACTTGGATTTCATTTACGCCTTTGTATTCACCTTTTACTATATTTTATGGTTGGTATATATGAATAAATATACCTCTAGTCATTTTATTCTTGGTTATTATCCTCCAGTATATTATAATTAGAATCTTTCATGCACACTATATTGTATCTTATAAATATATATTTGCATATTATCTAGTAATATTCACATTGATTTAATTTTTTTATCTTTATCTTGTATCAAAATATAGTTGCAATGAGAACATGTAGTTGAATTTAATTATTTATGGATAGAAGGTGAAGAAACATGTCTTACTTGGGTTTGGATAAAACTCAAACAACAATAGAAATACATTAGATCTGATTATAACATCATTTTTATGTAGTTACAACTCCTCAATAGTATGACCCATCCAAATAACATAGACACTCTCTTTTTATTGTAACATTTTAAAGGATCAGGTCAATATTAAATGAGAAGCAAAATAAAATGTTTTACCCATCAAAGTTTTAATGTAAATATATGCCATAGGTTATCATAGGCCAGTTTAGTAACCCTAGAATATTTAGGACTTGTAACTAAGAAGAGGAAATGATTGATGATTAGGAATAAAATCAACTAAAATAAAGGTATCAAATTATAAACTTGTTTATTATTTTTGGTACATAATTGATGTTTTGTAGATTATATCCCAAAATCATAATAAAATCATATTTTCAATGTGATAACTCTAGATTTTGTTTATATTTTTATATTCTTAGGATAGGACCAAGTGTGTCATTTTCTATTTCTCTTTACATTTCAATCAATTTTCTTTTCCTTTTTTTTTTTTTGGTACTTTCATTTAACATTTTAGGAACTACATTAGATATAAATGTTTTTCATGATTGTATTATCATAATGCACATTGGTTTTAATTAGTTGCATGCAACTTATTTTCCATTAAACCATAAATATTAGAACACTTTATATAGTTACATTAATTTGTTATATATGTACTTTTAATGATTATAATAGCTAATATATTTTATTCATTATTATTTCTACCATAATAAAATATTTTATTCATTATAAATGTAGGGCTTTGGAGATGGACCTAGAAAATGATTTGTTGGAGGATATAGTCAAGAAGATGGATCTAGAGAAGGATCTACTGGACTTGAAGGAAGATCTATTGGTTTTTGAGGAGGACCCACTAGATTTGGAGGAAGGCCTACTGGTTTTGGAGATGGACTTAGAAAAGGATTTTATAGAGGATATAGTCAAGAAGATGAATTTGGAAAAGGATCTACTAGACTTGGAGAAGGATATGTTGGTTTTGGAGGAGGACCCGCTAGGTTTGGAGGAGGAACTATTAGACTTGGAGGGTCTAGAGGATTTGGAAGGAGATGAGGAAAAGGATTTTGAGGAGGATCTACTAGATTTTGAGGAAGAGGTTGTTGGTCCCCTTTGGGATGGAGCATTCTTTGTCAAGGGATCAAATTTTTTGGTTGATTTGGTTAGAAGCCATTGGTCACTAGAAGGTTTTTGGCACTGTAGCACTCACAATGAAAGTATATTTGGGACCTAGGCATTATTTTATCCCAAAACATGGCCATCTATCAATTTGGGGGAGGAATGGTCTATGGATGACTTTTTTTTATGAACTTAGTCGGGAGGATTACCAAAAGAATCCTCCTCTACCTATTTTGCACCATTGCCTTAAGCTTTCCTTCTCTTGATTATCAAGCTCATTTTGGCACTTCTCAGATAAAGGAAAATGGTTAGTGCTAGTTATATTACCAGGGTGTCATAATTTTTGATGATTAGATTAAATCCAATATCAACCTTATGGTTTTGTTTTTGTTTTATCCAGCTATGAGAATTACAATATTAGTAGATGATTAGAAGATCTGGGATCTTCTTTCGGTTTATTTTAAAATTTCTTCTAGTGGTAACAAGCACATTTTGATCTTAGAGGGTTGGTTCTCAGTTTCAACTATCAAATATGTAACAAGCTACCCATTTTTGCTTCCTTATGCTACCCTACCTGACTAGATTATGAAGTTGCCTTTTCTATTCTACCCTTGCCTGGATGGGATGTTAATCTCCTCTCAACTTGGATTAGTGAGGTCTCTTTCTAGATTTTGACCCATAGAATGGCCCTAGGATCAATCCTAGTATCTTTAGGCTAGACTACTAGGCTAAAAGATGACATGGAAATTAGACACATGCTCATTCTTAAATGCTACATCAGGGTCATAGTTCTCTATAGTGGTTGGTCATACAACCTTTGGATAGTTTTGATTTCTATATGGAAGGCTGATGTGGCAAAGAGGATCTTAATTTTCCTTTGATATTTCTATTGGATCATTGGATTCTCATATGACTGGTCTCTTGGCCATCAAGTTTAGTCATTGGAATTCATCCTTGAGAATTCAAATCTTTCACAAACTACTTGCTTATGTTAATTTGTAGTCACTTCTGCTATAGTGGAATCATATCTCTAGGTCTCAAATCTTTGATTTTCATAATGATTATGGATTTTCACTTTTTTTTGAAGTGGTGGCTTTTAAATTTTCATGCTTTCTCTACCTCGCTTCAATTTATTATGGACCCCCTAAAGGGCTTGTGTCACTTAACTATGGAATTGACCATTCACATTAATAGTATTTGGCTTTGGACTATTTTGAATTTGCTCTTGGGTTTAGTGTCCAAGTTTTTAATTTTAAAATTTATGTGACTTTTTTAGCATGAGTGATGTCACTCTTACCTTGAGATTGAGACATCAATTTTCAAATTTGGGATGTTTGAAATAATCATTTTTATATGATATGTTCATCTAATAAAATCTATATTTTCTTACTTTCTTGGGGATGCCTATCGACAAACCTACCTTGATGGATATATGACTTTAGTTTTAAAATCTTGGGTGATGGGAGATTTCATATTTGCATGGACTTTATCTAATTTGATGGTTTTAATTTTAGGCTTGGACTTGATTTATTTAGGGACCAATCATGTTTGCATGGTGATCCAAGTTTTCATTTAGTGTTTTCTATTTTTACTCAGATCCCCTTGGGACCTCGCTTCAATTCTTGACTCTATGTGGGGACTTTGGCCACCTTATTGCAAGTTTAAAATTTTTATGCCCCTTAATACCTATTGTGCTTTGTTAGGACTTGAATCTTAGAGGGTCAAATGTATTAGGAGGTACAAGACCTACTCATCTAAATAGACTTATGTTTTGTACCTTAATTTTTGTTAAAGATTACCAAGCTAAGAATTTTATAGGGAAGTTAATCCTCATAATCATATTTATGTTATATGAATGGCATGATAAAGTATTGGACATTTCCTTGATAACTTAGATCCCCATGAGGGTCCTTTATCACTTTATGTTTCTCTCTATGAACCTTGGCTCCCTTATGTTAAAGCTAAATATGATCTATTCTTTGCTTCCTATTGTGATTTTCCAAGCTACAATTCTTAGAAGAAAGATAAACCCTATAACTATAAATTTTTCATATGAGAGTTGTGTGGATGACCATAGTAGCAGAAGACCTCTCTCTCAGGTGGACCTCCTGGTGTGTAGTTCCCTCCATGAAGACATGTTGAAGGGAATCATTCCTTGAGATCTACTTTCTAGCTTCACATTGATTCTAGTTTCTTATTATTTTTTCTTAGTGTGATCCTATATTTCTTTGTCATTTGCTTATTTATCCTTGTTTAAGACCTATTTATTCTTTTGTACTACACTTTGGTGGTTTCAAGTCCCTTAAAACCTAGTTTTACCTTATCAAATAAAAAATAGCTAATATTTTTTTTATGTTGCATATGCTTAATATAATATTTTCATTTGATATGAATGATTTGAAATACTAGAAATTCTAGCTATTGTATCTATGACCTCAAAGGAATTGAATTTATCGAGCTATTTTACTTAAATATTTCAAATTCTAGACTTATATATTCACAAAATATATCTCCAGTGTCACTAAAGATATTACCAAAAGTTTGAATCCATAATAAATAAGTAAATTATGTCCCCTACATAATTTAATTCCAATTGTATTTTCAATGCCAAATTTCCCATGGTGATAGCATGGTTTTCATACCAACAAATATTTTTTTTCTTGTGTTCATTTTCTAAGATGTACTTATTTTATTTTACATTCACACTGATTTATCTAGTCATTGATATACTTACATGAATTTTTGTTTTATTGTAGTATATTCAAGTTATTAAGATTATACTATGAGTGAACCAAATCCAATAATATCACTGAAATTTTAGATCATTTAAATTCACCCTATAACATCACCTCTAAGTTAACTTAAAGTCACATAGGATTTTATTTGTCAAAATTAAAACCTTTTAGTCAAATTTAAATTCCCGTGTGGGAGACATCTCTAGACAATAATGTTAGCATGATTTTATATTGTGTGAATTTGGATATAAACATTAAGGTGAATTTAGAGCTGATGTTAGGGTGGATTTATATTTGATGTTAGGATTTATTTATGAGTTGAAGTTAGGGTAACTTTATAGGTGACCTTAGAGTGTGTTTTTGTATTTACTAAAATCTAATATTAGATATTTTTAAATGTCAGTTTTGACCTATCTTCACCTTACATGACTTTTGCGTACACACATGGATCTTATTTTTCCTTCTCTAACATATGCATTCTTTCTATGGGTGTAACCTTTCTTATTTTATATTAATCATCTATGAGAATTCCATAATTTATGTTTAACTTGTTCAAAATTGTATTTAGTCTATCTCTGATCATAGTAATATTAATCCTTCTTTCTAAAAAAACACTAGACTCAGATTGTTTCAGAATTATAGACTTATCCAAACTTGGTGGACTATTCCCACTTTATGAAATGGTCAATTTCAATTTCAAATCCTCATTAAGCCCATGGTTTGATAAATTATAAAATATTTATAATCCTATTTCCATCTAACATTTATGAATAAATCAAACTATACACATTTCCACATTCAAATGGATTAAATTATTATTTCCAATTAAATTAATAGTCATAAGGAGAAGATCTTAACCAATTCTTAAGTATCTCAATTCCAAACCAAAGTTATCATTTTAAAAGTATCAAAATTTATATCACATGTTACATTAATTAAAATATCACTATTGAACACATATACCTAATATGGTGAACTAAATTTAGTTTGAATTACCTCTTTAGATTATTGGATATGTAGGCAGTGCCAAACCATTCATTGGGAAGTAGTTGGGATCATCTCAACCTGCCTTCTCTCCCATTTCTTAGAATAAAACCCAATGTCAAAAGTGGACTTGGTATTCCAAGGAGAAGTGGATAGATTTATGGAATTTCATAGATAATTATATGTTGGGATCATATATAAATATGTTTTATAAGTAGGTGTAATAGATTGTGTAGAAACACATAATAAAATGTAATCTAAAAGATAGAGTTTCTATTTAGCCCACCTAAAAAATTATATCATGATCTGAGAAACTCAACATATAGTCTCCCACCCTTTATCACATATAAATTAATTTGCATACCTACAGTATAATAAAATGCTAACACTTTCCATAAATACCAAGTTTGATTGTCAATTTAGATTCTACCATTTACATTTAGTTGTTTTTTTTTTAAAAAAAAATATATCATATAATTTGAATTAGTCTATTAGTTTTATCCTAGTATACTCATTAATCTAAAATAAGTTAAAACATATTGGTAGTCCCATTTATATATTGAATATAACCAAGATCAATGTTTCACTTAGGATTTCATCCTTAACTTGGGGGTTTAAAATTCACATTTATAAATCTCATTTTTAACATGATTTATGCTTTTAACTCATTCAAAAAATAAATATGGATATAATGGATTTACATAGTTCCTATTCATTTACTCAAGTTATGATTATAATCATTATATGTTGTTTTCCTTTACTATGCAAAATCTGTAACAACTATGTAATCCCAAGGATCAAATTCATGTACAATAAAACTAAGGATAATATTAATAATGATACATTATTTAATATTATTAGTAATACATCTTATAGGGACACCAAATCAACCATGTAGTTGAATCTATGGTTACCTTTTGGGGCATTCAACTTGATTCCCATTACTACATTCCTAAGTTGATCATCGAGGGAGAATCACTTAATATCCTTAACACTTTATCAGGAAGAATCACCCCCTCCCATACCATTAATTTCATTATTGATGATGCTTGATTATTGATATCTACATTTTCAGAGACTTCCATAATTCATTTTTTCCATGAAGGTAATTTTGTATCTGATTATCTAGCCAACTATGGGATTAGAATTGATAGGTTGGTCATGTGGGAAGGAGCTAACAATATCCTCATTCAATATTTAAACATTATAAACATTGATTCTATGGATGAGTCATAATTTTTTAGTGAGACGTTCACATGTGGGAACTTTACTCTTGGGCATGTGAATCTCCTCCCCATATATTATATTCATTATCTTACTAAAGACCATATCTTTAACATTGATAAGAACAACTATCTTGAATAATATCAATAGTTAAAGGCTGAGATCAAAATTATTGCTAGAACTAACTAGAAAGGAAAAAAAGAATCCAAAAATAAATGGATGATGACATGGACCACTTAGAACCTATTTCATGTGTTTAAGTCTAAGGGAACAATAACGTTTGGAAGAAAATTTTCAAAGGTGGTCTCATTGAATTAATGTAGAGGATCAAGGGCCATGATGAGGAAATTTCAAATGATTTCATGTTTGCATAGAAGAAATTCACTATAATAATGAGGGGTTTAAATATTTTGGTGTCTGAAGAAATCATTGGGAATGTTATTAGAATGTATTGCAATAGGATGAAGGCCTTTAAGGATAATATCTATAAACTTGAGTTGATGCAAAATTTCTTTTGAATGGATGTAGTGCTAAAGACCGAGAAGAAGAGATTCCCATGGTAGGACCTCCCTTGATGTTGCTTGGATATATGACTATAGATAATGAAATATTTTAACCTTAAAGGTAATTACACCTTGATTTTTTCCACCATTTCCTTCTTATCAATCACTTATGTGGTTATAATATTAGTATACCATTTTATCTCTTAAAATATTTAGAATAGATGGCCCTAACCTATCTTATTAGGGATAAGAATGAGATCATACACCATGGGCTTACTCTTCTACTTATCTATCATGGCAAATCCATGCATGGGAAGCCTATCCACTTGATTGAAGACACCCCAACTAAATACCTTTTTGAGGATGGATCTGATCTTTTAGAGAAAGAGGAAGGGTTATCCAATCCCATCTTTCACTAACCCTTTTCCCCCATTTATAGCTTTCAAATTCACCCTTCAAATTCTTGACTACCTTTTATCCTACCTTTACAAGAAAAAATCTTAGAACAATTTCTACATCTTGGTAAGAGGATGATGTTTCTAGGAGAATGGAAACTTACAGCCTAGTAGACACAAACAAGGATTAGAAAGACATGTGGTGTTTTATTGGATAAATTAGAGGGTATAGGGAGGGCCATGGCCTCCCTAATCAAACCATGGAATTGACTAAAAGATAAAATAGTTAATCTTAATAAGGAATTGGACCCAAGTAAGGAAAAGAAAGCTCATTTATCAAAGAAAGACATCACTACTGATCTAGAATAAGAAGATACTGAAGACATCCAACCTAATCTAAAAGTTAAAATGACCATCATAATCCCTGAGAATAAGTCTAAATAGCCCCCCTAGAAGGACCCTACAAATGTATCCAGGGAAGAATTAATAAATAATTATTATTGGATAAGATTAAGGAGACAAAACAAGCTATACCATAGGAGAAGTCTAGCTCTGAGGAAAATTCAATTTTATTTAGGTTTCTATATGATACATTTGTTTTTTCTTATTTTTCATCTTCTTAGTATTTTTTCTTTGGATTAATTTAAGATCTTTTACTTCACAATCCATGGGGCTTTGTTTTTTGACTATGTGTCTTACTCTATTAAACTTGTGGTTGCTAGAGCCCTGTAAAACCAACATATTTTATCCCATATAATAAAAAATTAATACATATTATATGAATATGAAATCAAAAGTGTCTTTAAATGTGACTTATTATATCCCCATCAAGGTCTTGATAGCTACCATCCCTCTATTATGGAACACATTTTTTCCTTATCCCAAGAGGTATGGTGACTCATTATTTATTACAAAGGAGTCATCATAATGTTCCTCCTCATCCCCCTCCACCTCCTACATACCCTAAGGATTTTTTTAGTGGTGAGTCTTCATTAATTCACAAATATTCCATTTTTTGAAGTTGGCATTTGGCAATTTTTTGGGGTAACTAATAATGTGGAATCCCCTAAATTTTAGGGTATAATTTAAATTTAAGGGCCAAATCACTCACTTTTGAAAATAAATTTCCTCCAATATATGTATATAACTAACATCAAGAATAAAATCTTAAGGAATTCACCATTATATATAACATATTAAACTTTCTATAACTAGTAAGCAAGTAACTATAACTAGGTGTTAGATGATAGTAATTAGGTGTTAGACAACTACAACAAGCTATTGGATGACTAAAACTAGTCATCATTTAATAGTAGTGTTGATTTTATGGATTATGTTGAGAGTGTTAAGGCATACAAAAATCCCAAAACCTAAATATTACTACATATTCAAATTCCTCTCAAAAATTTATGTAATTTCAAAAAAATCATCACAATCTGAGTCTATATGCAAATTTTATAGCCTTGAGAAGCTAGTGAGTCATTATTGGACTTATATAAAAATAATTTCATGATGTATTTGGCTGAATAAATGATTCAATCACATGATTTAATCATGAAATTATCCATATGCAAGTGTAATGCTTACTTCCTATCTTATTGAGGCTATAACTTTTGCATACAGACTTAGATTGTGATTATTGTTTTTTTAAATTGCATAATTTTTCAAGTGAAATCTAAACATGAAATAATATTTATGTTTATAGAATTTATTTTTGTATAAAACCTTTATTATCCATGTTCCATCACTTTATTCACCAACATAGTCAACCACCTAGATCCATGGATGATTGGATGATGTAGTCAGGTGATTGCATTATATAGTCAGGTGATTATATTATGCAATAATACAAACTACATTATGTATTCATCTAAATACATGGTTTAATTAGATGAAATCATGATGCATTAGGGTGACTGTATCGTGCAGTCACCTAACTACATGGTGTACTTAGGCAAATACATGAGGTAATCCCCTGAATGCATCATGCAATTAACTGAATATACCATGTAGTCACCCAACTACACCATGTAGTCAAATAATTTCACCATGTAGTCATATAATTACATCATGTCATTGGGTGGCCACATCAAGTAGTCAAGTAATTACATTGTATTATCGTATGACTACATAGTGTTGTTCTTATTGGAGTCTGAGATGTTGTTGTTACTTAAATTAGATTCACCACATCTTGGCTCATAATTCACCTAGACTATTATATGGCCTCCAACCTAATTCACCACCATTGTGAAACTAATTCAACTAGTGACCTCCAATTTTTTTTTAATATAGGACACTAAAAATATACTTGAAATACCCTCTTGACAATGTTTGTAGGCATATTAAATTAGAAATGCTTAGGCTTTGTTATTGAAAATCCATTCATGATCAAATAATTATTATTAATAAATCCATATAAGAGTTATAAAATTTAATTAAAATTTTATACCTAAATATTACATCACTTAATAAGATGGTGTATACGAAGAATCCTAAGTATGTTGATGTCAATTACATTTTTGCATCCCACTTTTAATGTTTTTCCTCATAAAAATTCGTCTCAAGTATGGGTCAAAAATTAGAATACATTTATATCTAATATTTCAAAAAAAATAATGTTAAAAAAAATCCAAGTCAAAGATGCTTATTTTTGAATATGTTGATCTCTTTTCCTCTTATGCATATTTTTAAAAGATCTAGACATTATTATACCTATATATAATGCATGGAAATCATATGGATAATTTTTGGTCTTTGAGTAATAAACTATAGTATCATTATTAATGGTGACACTATAATAGACACATCCATTAAAACATAACTAGATTCAACCATACTTTCGATAATTGAGCAACCTAATCAAACTATGTTTACATCTTACAAGGAACAATTGGACCAATAAAATTTACAAATGGGTCAACTAAAAAATTATAAGTCACTTAAGGAAAAAATACAAAATAATATTGGAAAAATGAAAGCACATAAGAAAAAACTACATAATAAACAATTAGAAAATTAAAAATTACAACAAGAAAAGTTCCAACAAAAAAGATATCAAAATGACAAGTTGTATAGATAAGTGAAGGATAACAAAAAAGTGTACTTATGAAAGAAGAAATTAATAAATCATATTTGACTAAGAATGAAGTTCAAAATCAAGAGTTACCTAAGAATATTAATCTCACAAGTATAATTTCCAAAGGGATAACTAAAGAGCATTTATCATATCTATTACCTTTGATTCTTAGCCCTTACATAGATGGCATGAAATGTACTAATGTTGAGATTAAATGTATTTATGAAATTAGAGTATGCATGATGACACTTCTCAAATCACTTGAATATGACAAGGAACACCTGAACAATGTTATAGTTACATGTTTCATTGCATCCATGGATTTTATAGTATCCCTTGGTTTCAAAAACATGCTATGTTATATTACACATTAATCTAATTTAACTTAATATAATGCAATACTAGAAAAATCATGGCTAGGTAAAATGGGTTCCATATTTGGTATGAATTTTTATTATGTTTCATTTGACTTAAATTATGTGATTATTAATATTTATATAGAGTAATATTCATCAAACCAAGAAAACAAAGCATAAAACATTTATTAAATTTCTAATTCTTATGTAAAGGCAACTAGAATGCATGATGAAAAAGATGAAATTACTAAACAAATATCAACACATGGTATATATATATATATATATTTGATGATGTAAAATGAATTTGATGTATCACATAAAATTGTGAGTTATACTAAGAGTGTAACACCATAGTTACATCATTATAATTCAGTGCATCATGAGGATAAATTCAATTAATAAAAATTATTATTCCCTTATGGTTAGATGTTTACTTGATTTTATTATTCCATTTATTATTTTATCCTTACACACCTATACATATGTTCTTGTATTTATCACTTTTATATTCATTATATGTTTTGTCACTTGGCCCTTTCATTTTAATTGTTTATCATAATATAGACATATGTGACATTTATCCTATGATGATACATATTTTGTATCAACTTCATCCTAGTGCACATTCAATGTGGAATGTTATTTTCCTACTCTTCCATATTAACCACCTATATATGTTATGACTTACATTACCACATGCACACATGCACACACACACCCACCCACCCACCCACCACACACACACACAAATATGTGTGTGTGAACATTTAAATATATGTATACATACATCATATATACACATATACATATGCATAACATGATAATACATTGATTCATGCCCAATAGGGGCAAGCTTATTCTTATCTCCACATAATCTTTTGGGTTTTGATGTTGTAATTCACATGTACAATGGGGTCATATTTTTCACCTTCACTTCTTCTACATTACCATTCTATTACATTTTGTGGAAAATATACCTTAATATATTTTATGACTTATTTATATCTCTCCCATTATTTTATATGCATATCCTTTCTACTTGATCTCCCTTACCTATTTCAGTGTATGTCAAAATTTCAAATTATTAAAAAAAAAGGACTTAATCATGACATTTTTTTTTGGTTATTATATTAATTTATATTATTTATAATGTGTTTGTTAAATTACATGTCATTTTTATATTCACATGCATTTCATGGTATATATGAGTGATATATAGGATATTCAAGTTAATCATGATACATGGATGTATACATTTAAAACATTCTTATACCTAGGGACCATGCCAATGGTGGGGTATTTTAATCCATATGTCACATTGTTATAGGTTATATCATTAAATAAGATTTTTAATTACCATGTTGAAATACATATTTTATTACACATTCTTATTAATTATATTATTTATAGAGTTACATTTCATGGATATGTGACTTTTCACTGTTGTGACATTGGCATACATTGATATTATAAACTAGTTTGAATTGTTATATGCTTTATTACTATTTTTTATTTAAAATAGTCCAATCATTTTATTTTATATTTGAAAATTTTGGCCTTGTTTGATACATTATCTTATTTATTATTTGATCTTGTGTTCAACATTTTATTATTTACTATATGTGGCCCTTAGCTTTGTGTGAGAAATTCTAATTTTCCATTTTATGTGGCCCTTAGCCTTTTGTGTTAAATTTGATTTCTCATTATATGTGGTCCTTAGCCTTTTATAACATTGAGTGTTATTGTGTTTGATTTTAATATTTATATCATGTCCATGTCATTTTATAATTATGAATGGATAACTATAAGATAATATATTGATCTTGTTGAGTTTTTCAAGTTTACAATGCTATGATTAATATCCCATAATTTTTATCTTGTTTTGGTTCCATGATTCACATCATGCACCTTTATTTAATAATCTTATCTAGTGTTTATATCAATGATAGTTATTATTTTGTGCCTAATGGATTTATCTATTATGGTATGACACTTATATGTATTACATTACATGTTTAATATATGATTTGATGATGTATACAGTATTATGATGACATATTCTCCACATGTTAACATATGATTCTACATAATTAAATTATTTTACATAACATGATGCAATTAACTCTTATATTTTGAGTCGATTAATTCATAGATTGATCCCTTACCTCAAAACATGGGAATTTTAGTGGGTATTTATTAGATATTTATGCATCCATGTGCATAAAATCTATATTTTGGCATATATTATATGATTCAAGAAGTTAAATATGGTTTAAAATATTAGTTTGGTTTAGATATGGTACATATATCTATAGATTGATATTTATTTTGGGGGAATATAATATGCATATGCATGATTTTACAGCAACACAATTTTGAGGTTTTCATAAATTAATAGATTCAAATACATATGGGAGCATATGTTAGGTATATGCATGTTTTATAATAACATTAACTAGAAGTTTTCAATAGGATAACATGTATACATATAGAATTCTATATCATGTTGGCATTGATGGGGTCAAATTATTAGGACATGAGAATTTTTTTATTAACATAGACACTATTATATTTATCTTTTATTAACATAAATCGTACTTATAATTGATCATGTTTATATCTATAATTTCATATCTAGCAGTTGATTCAATTAAATGAGGTAATGCATTTGAGGCTCATTAACATTTAAAAAACCTAATCATTACTCAAAGAAATATTAATATGTGTCTCCCACATTTCATCTTAAGACTAAAAATTAGTTACATTAGTAGGCTAGTTGAGGTTCAACAATGCTCAATGCCCTAGGCACTACTCCCTTTTCAATAAGGGTTAGGAATTTATCTTCCCAACTCATGGCATTAACTTAGCACAAAAATTTGGGGCACGATAATCCCAAAATTATCCAAGTGATTTAACAAGGAAACATAGTTATTTAATTATTCAACAAGGAATCATAATCTCCACTGGCATGACACATAGTAGCATAGTTCACCCACTTACATGTGTATTCATTCCCTACTCTTTAAATTTAAATTAGTTTCATTTTATATTTCATATTTCATTCATGGACATTTATTTTTAAATATTAATTATAGGTTTCATAGATGAAGCTACATATTTAGAGAATTCTCCCCAAAAAAAAATAGATACTTAAATTTGGTATTACATACTTCAAATTTTCATTTTTGACTTACCTTTACTTTACATGACTTGTTCATACACATATGGATTTCAGTTTCCCCTCTTTCACATCTACATGTTTTCTATGGGTTTGACCTTTATTTTTTCTATTAGTCACCTATAGTAATTCCATAGCTTGATTCTAACTAGTTCATAATAATATTTAGAAAATATAAAAATCATTAGATTAGTACTCCTACTTTCTAGACAAAATCATTATAATCTAGCTATTTTATGATTCCACACTCATCTAAAACCTAATGAACTAATCCTAAGCCAATAAATAATCACTTTTAAAATTAAAATCCTTCTTATGGATCAGATCATACATTTAACATGTTAGTGGCATAATAAGTTACCCAAAGAGTGCCATATAAACACATAATATATCTAAGCCTATTTCTATCTAACATTTTTCAAGAAGCATAATTTGCATTTGCACATTAAAATGGTTTCTATATTGTTTTAATTTAAATAGTATTAATTAGGGAAAGGTCTTATCCAAGTTTTAATCATCTCAAATATAAACCAGATGTTTTATTTTCCATGTATCGAAAGTTAGATCAAATACTAAATTCATTAAAGGAACATTAGTGCACATGTACACCTAACAGGGAGAACTACATACATTTCTAATTACCTTTTTATAATACTGTATATGTAGGTAGTTCTCAACCATTCATTAGTGAGTGCTTAAGACCAACTCAACCCACCTTATTTTCATTTATTTAGACCAAAACATAATATTAATAGTGGATCTAAGGTACAAAATATAAGCAGATGGGTTTTTGTAATTTAGCATATAGATATCATTTAGGTTAGTACACAAAGATGATTTATAAGTAGTAATAGTATCCTATGTTTAAATATTTAATAAAAACTAATCTATACCAAACCATTATATCTAAAAAACATTCAATAGATAACATATATAAGCTAATAATTGTTTCTAGGTGCACCCAAAAATGCATATCCTAATCTAAGATACCTAGAGTCCATTTTTCCACCCATTATGACATCTACATTCATTCTAAGACCTACATGTTTTATTAAAACACTAATTATCTTGATCCTATTAGTTCTTTCCATAGATACAAAATGAAAATTTCAAATTAGATTCTTCCTTTTACATTTAGATTAATGTTTATTATTTTATATTATATAATATTAATTGGTTATTTTATTTTATCTTGTTAGGTTCATTAATAAAAAATAAGGTAAAACACTTTAAAGGAGATATTAGGGTGAATTTATAGATTACATTAACATGAATTTGGAGGTTACATTAGGGTGTCTTCATTAGCTATGTGTAGATGTCTTTAGAGGTGAATTGTGGATGACTTTATTTGTGGCATTATCTTCATCTTAAGGAGTAATGTCAAGGTGTTCCTAATAATGAATTTATTTCCATATTTAATTTATCTTTAGTTTCTAACTAGATTATTATATTTATTACTTTCATGAAGGATTAAATTAGGGTAAATCAAACCCTTAAATATAAATAAAAAAACCTAATGTGATTTAGGGATTAATTTTTCTTATTTGAGTGCCCCATTTAAAAAATAACTTGATTGGTTGGATGAAGAATGAAATTTGGGAAAATTAAGTACTTTAAAACTTATTTTGACAACCTAATTCAAGTTAGGGATTTATTTTGATAATTTATTCCCCCATTCAACTAGTCACATTATTGGTTGCATGAGGGACTAAAGTAGGAAAACTCAATCCAATTAAACCTAAATAAAATAATCTAATGTGATTTGGGCTTGCATTTCACTAATTGAATCCCCATGAAACCAATAAATAAATTGGTTACATGGGGATGTAATTAGGGAAAATTAATCCCCTAAACCTACTAATGATAACATAATTAAAAATTGAGCTTTTTTTTTATTAATTGAGACCCCATTCCACCAATCACATGATCAGTTACATGGTAAACTAAATTAGTGAAAATTAATCCTCTTAAACCTAATTTCAACAAGCTTACATAATTTTGGACTTTATTTTATGTAAATGAGAGCCCCATTGAACCAATCACTTGATTTTTTACATGTGATATTCAATTAGGTAAAATCAAATCCATTAAAATTGATTTCAATAACCTAATGTGATGTAGGCCTTAATTTTCCTTGAGTGAGTTCCTCATTCAACCAATCACTTTCTTATTTGTATCAAATATAAAATTATAGAAAATATTTCTACCTAAAACTAATTATATCAAACTTATTCTATATGGGTCTTGATTTTCCACAAGTGATGGCCAAATTAAACCAATCACTTGATTACTTGCATGAGAGACATAAATATGGAAAATAAAGAACATTAAACCTAATTGTAATAACCTAATTTAATTTGGGGATCAATTTTACCTAACTGAGTCCTCCATTTATCCAATAACTCTAGTGGTTATGTGGACACACAATATCATGAATATTAATCATACATGCACTCAAGACTCAATGACTTGACTCTAACCTAAAATGGAATCAACATGGTAATGTTTTGGGTTGGGGGATCCTCTAACAAAACTAATGCATGTTATGACAAGACACAATCAATGCACTCATATAATCACATAATATAACATATATTTTAGACAAAAAAATATAATATTATACACTTTTAAAATTTATTCTTAACCTACACTCACTTCACATGACTTGTTTATACACATATGGGTTTTCCACACCCTTTTCTCACATCTACATGATTTCCATGTGTCTGTACTTCTTGATTTTCTATTAGTATTCTATGGGAATTACATAATATGTACCTAACATGTGTTATCATACTCAAACTATCTCCCTATCATCAAATTAGTATCCCTACCTATATAATGAACTCATATCCATACCAATAAATAGTCATTTTTAAATTTCAAATATCATGGACCAACCCATAATTTTCTCATGTTAGTGGTATGATAAATTAACCAAATCAACTCATATAAATACATAATAAGTCTAGGCATATTACCTGTCCATTATATCATTAAATATATATCTATACACTTGTAAATACTAAATCTAGTTACAAGTACTTGATAATGTTAATTTTTGACATATCTTATACCACTTAACTTACACTCAAATACATTAATCTTACTCACCATTCCTATAGTAATTTATCTATATTTAGGCTTCACCCATCTATTTTCCATCATAAATAACATGAATCAATACTTAAACTACCTTATATCACTCTCAAGTAACTTCCAATGTAAGGATAATTGTCTTTGATTTTCTAGGAAGTGTCCACTATAACAAACTTGTGCACCTAATATGTCCTTGTCCCATTTCCATTTAAAGACTAATTTCTAAAATCATAAATATTATTTGGGTCATTTTCATGTTTCTCAGTTCCATGTAAAGGAAATTTTTCAAAAGGTTTACTATATAATAAAATCAAACCCTTATTTAAAATTCACTAGATCTCTATCTAGCATCTATCTTTTACACTACTACGCATTGATCAAATATGCCCTATTATTTTGAAATTATAGATCAATCAATAGGAGTAGTCTAAAATCAAATTTTAATTATTCCAAATCAATTCAAGAAATAAAAATTTCAATTATTAAATCCAAATTTATATCTACATACATGTATCCAAGGAGAATAATTTCACAATCACACTAGGTAGGAGAACTACGTGTGGCGTAATTCCCACCACAAATTATCTTGATATGTACATATGATTAATCATCAATGGTTTTGACTCAAGTCAGCTCAACCTATCACACTTACCCTTATTTTTTGCAATTTTATATCTCTCACAAGTAACCCTAGGGTTTTGAAGGAAAAGAGAAGGAAGAAAGATATTTCTACATGGTATGTACATAATCAAAATATCTCATATTTATTATTATAATCATGTGCAAGCGGTATAACAATCATAGCTTCATCACAATCAAAGAGGATAAGTACATAGTCAAATAATAAGGTTGGATTACACTTTTATTAAGGGAACACAAACCTATCTAGAAATATCCATAGACTTTATTTCCTAAACATAAGTTGTTATAGTCCTATTTTATCTTAATTTCCATTGTATAAAAACTATAAAATCTAAGTATCTCATTATTTTTTTTACTTATTTTGTTTTAGAAATTGTCCCTTGTTAATCATTTTCAATAAATTTGATTTTACATTCAGATTTATACTTAAATGTCATATATTACAATTCGAATAATAGTTGAAGGTTTTATACATATTAAACACTATTAAAATAAAAAATATGGTAAAATATATTGTTGAACACATTTTATGCTTGAACATTTATTTTATTATTTTTGATTTAGAGTTTTAGCTAAATTCATGATTCACATACACTAAAGATAAATAGTTTATGCTTGAACATTTCACATGATTTTTTTGAGTGCTACACTAAGATTACAATTTTAGATTGAATTATTTATTTTGATGAGTATGAATAGTTTATTCTACATGATTTCAATTTTATTTTATTTATTTTTATAAGTGTTTTAAAAATCATAGAATTTATTTTTATAGGAAAATTAGTCATCAATATTACTTGAGCAATGGCATGATGGGTATTTATCCAATATTATAGTTTCCACATACCTCACTTAGAAATGTATAAGGTTTCATAAATTGTTTTAACAATTTGTCTTTGTAGCGCACTGGTAATAAAGTATCCTTTGAAAGCAACTCTTGATGTACCTCAAACATAGGAAAGTGTACCTACAAGACATTGGAATCCTATTTATTTAGTTACCATTTGGTCCTTATTCACTATTTACAATTGAGATATGTATATCTGAGATCCTATAAATAAAACACACCTTATCTAGTTACACCTCTAATACCATTTTTAAATTCAAAGTTCAAAACAAAATAATGTTTATAAGGAATGAATTTTTCTTTTATCTTTTGATCTGGATCATGACATTCATAATCACATTTTATGTTACTTTCCAAGGTGTTATTTGTATTCACTATATATTATAA
The DNA here is from genome assembly GCA_037957365.1 of Torreya grandis. Taxonomy (NCBI): domain Eukaryota; kingdom Viridiplantae; phylum Streptophyta; class Pinopsida; order Cupressales; family Taxaceae; genus Torreya; species Torreya grandis. The sequence goes on from JARHVA010000347.1 coordinate 1,893,921, forward strand.
TGCATCAAACTCAAATATAACAAAAGGGATAAAATGAACAATGTAAAATCTCAATCCATCCTCAATTCATATTTTTTTAATATCCAATCTAAACTACCACTAAACACCAAAGGGCATGCATGACTCATTATTTTCATCCTTATATACCTCAAGGTTTTATTAATTTTCAACCCACTCTTATTATTCATCCAAAAATTATATTAGATATTTTTGTTCATGTTTTCAACACTAAATGAGGTCAGATGCCTCATCCTCCAATAGAAAAAAGGTTCTCAACATGTTATTTCTCAACCCAATTCACCCCCACAAGTAAATTACATAAATATAAAGATTAAAACATCATTTAACAACTAAATAATAATCATGCAAAGACTTTAATGGTAGAGTTTCGCCAAACAACACCTATATATAAGGATATTCTTTATGAAACATTTAGTAACAATTTTAAATAGTAATGTTGAACCACCTTATATTTCTTCTATTACTAACACTTTACTTTGGTTAGAGGATGGTATTTATTTATAGAATTAGAACTTACTTCCCAAACATATCATAGATCAACATCTATCCTTATATATTAAACTCTATGTGCACGACAAAGCTATCAAAAGGGTTCTTGTTGATAATGGGTCAAGATTATATATTTGTAATATCTATTTATTAAATATACTTGACATAAATTAACACTATCTTACTTATTTAGATATGAAAATTTGAGCATTTTATAATATCCCATAAAAATTATTTGGATAAACTACATTGAATATAACCGTGGGACCTCCCACGATAGCCATAATTTTTTAAGTCATGACTAGTGACCTTAATTACATTATTATTTTACAAAGACCATGGATACATGAGATTAATGTGGTTCCTTATATTTTACATGCATGTTTAAAGTTTAGTCATCAAGGAGACACATATGCATGTCCCGTGGATGGAGAGACATTCAAATCTTTTGTATTAACCCAACTTTAGGATATTACATTACTCATATACAAAAATATTCACAAGATTACAAACTAATTGAAATACAAATTTATTCTTCCAATCCAATGGAATCATCATTAATAAATTCTATTTAATATGGTTTTGGGCTAAAATATTTACTATAAATGGGATATATATGACAAGGATTATGAACACATGCACAAGGAATTGTTAACCCCATAAAAGCATCTCATCATAAAGGACAAAAATGACTTGGTTACATATAAAAAGTAAACAAATATAAAAATGGAACACCTGCACTAACTAAACTTCATACACATTTATTCAACCTCAATCTTTAGAAACATGGCAAGTTCATAACACATCTAAATTATAGTTTACATACCTTGAGATGATTGATGATAAAAATTCCCTAGAGATTCTAACATTAGATGAATAATATGATTTTTAAAATTATGAATCCCTCAAAGAATACCTCAAGGTGTATGAATAAATTCCTTCCTTATATCATAAGAATAGGTTTCTCAATTCAATGGCCAACCAAGCATATTTTTGAGAAACTAAACACACCAATGTCCATTTCAGAGCACATGATCTATCTACCATTCCTACAACAATTTATATGGAATATAAATCAACTCTAATTAATGAAGAAAATGTTAGCCAAATTTTGGATACCATAGAATAGATTCACAAAAAATTTGAGTTTTCATGTTCTATAATCATCTTCAGAGCCTTTCCATGCCTTTTGAGGTCTTCAAATGGTCTTTTTTAGGTCTTATTAGCATAGTTTAAGGTAATATATTATGTTTATATTTTGGTATTCTATCTATGCCATGATATGAAAATATTTATCCACAATATGTCAAAGGTTCATAATTTCCAATTCAAGTCATCCCACCCTTTCACCACCTTGCACAAGCATTTTTTACTTGTTTGGATAAGTTAAGATTATTTTGTGAAGTTTAAGGTAAGGTGTCATGCAAGAAAAAATTACATATAGCCAATTCCAACATATGTCAAAGTTAACAAGATGAAATTTCCATACAAATACAATTATCTAATCTTTTGAATGAGTTACCCATCTTGCACATATGTGAGGAATGTTAGATCATGTTAATTTTTCTAGTTCAAAATCCAAAAGAGAGAGAATCACCTTTAAGTAGGTAGTTTTAGGCACTTGTATAGACTTGGAGGATTAATAATTAGGTTAAAATGTTTTAAAAGTGTCTTTTTACTTTTCCAAGTAATTTCCATGGATAAAAAGCTTGTATAGGTCTTAAAAAGCTTAAATTTGCATCAGAACATCCATCAACTTCTTGACACTTCTTGTACTTAGTATGGACATAGCAGATAGTGATGACCTAATATTTTGGTCAAATGAAGGAGGCATAATGTCATTTATATTTGTGGAATTGATTCTAATATTGATGCCCCATCCTTTATAAAAAATTGTTAAGACCATCAGGTGGTCTTAATCCCTAACAAAACCCCAAGGTTCAGTTTTACACAAGTTTCAAGAAATTTTTGATCTTATTGGAATAAGATAATAAATTTTAAAGTTATATATGGGTCTTCCAATCCTTCTCATATATTTATCCATTATTTTCACATGTGTGAACTCTCAAATATCAAGAGAAACCTTTGTGAGAGATAGGTTGTAGGTTTGCACTTAGGTTTTGAGGTTACTTTAGGGGTAAATCTATACAAGTGATCATAAAATGTTTTAAAAATATCCTCATTAAATTTACATCTATCCAAAATGAATGGTGACTCCATACTATCCCTCCAAGAATTCACACCATGACTCACCCTAAGGATTGTGTATAAGTTGCCTACATAAAAATGGTTTTAAAGAGTCTAATGATACATTATCAGAGACATATAAGGGTCATGAACTCATAATAAGTGTAATAAGGTAATTTATAATTATTATTAGTTTTTATAAGATCAAAATATAATTATTAAAGGCTTAAAGTAATGAAAATTAGACCTACAAGTCTATAGACTTGTAGGTCTCTTTTTCATGTGAGATACATACTTAAAAGATGAGGTTAACATAGGGTTTAGTATTTAAGTGAAGGGTTAAAATTATGTAAAGTGTGTGGAATATTAACATATGTTTTAAAAAAATGAAAGAGGCATTTTTAGGAGAAGACAAGACTCAAAATGGAACCTTTCCATAAACTATCACATATAGTCATGCCTTGGATAGACTTGAGAGAGAAGATGATACTTGTGATATGGAGTGAAGTTTTGAAGGGTTTAAAAGATTAATAGTGAGATAAATAAAGGATTAATACCATTTTATAAGTCAAAATAAATTTATAAAGTTTCATCTTAGGGACCAATACTCAAGAGATCTAGATTGTATACCTACAGGCTAGCTAGAGTTGCAAACTCACTTTCAACCATTAAGCAAGAGAAGATGAAATGTTTTGCATGTGAGTTGGATTTATATGAATAAAAAATATGTATTTAATCACTATATACTAAGTAATTTATTTAATAATTTCAAATGTTGATATAAATAAAACCCATCTTAAGCTTGAAGTCATTCAACATACACCTATAAGCAGAATGGTCAAATTTGAGTAAATGAGGTCTCAAGCCATATGGAGAACATTTGAAAGTGTACATCTGAGATTAAGGGAAAAAATTAAGCCTATGAATTTAGATTTTAAATGTCACATTGATCTCATAGAATGAATAAATTCTTGAAGGCAATGATAGACCCAAAAGGCTAATTATACTTAGCAGTCCTAAATGAAACACTCACATACCTATGCATGAATGTGAGGAGAAATTTTAGGTTTTAAAGAGAGAATTAATATTGAAAGCCTTAAGAATATGAGAAAAAATTTACCAATAATTCATGATATTTAACTCACTAAGCATGAAAGGGAATGCTTAGGTGAGACGTTAGGTACAATAGTGCATGATGAGCTATAAACTCTAAGCATCAATTAATAGAGACTACAGTAGGCTTAGAGAGGAAAAGTAGTAAAGAGGAATATTGTAATGGGTCATGATGGATGAAACAAACCTACATAAATTATTAAAATTTAGAACCAAACTCCAATATGGCATTTTCAAGTCAAACTTTTGCTCCCTCTCTCTCAAGCTCACTAAACATAATCTACCTAGCCTGAGAGGCATCTTCTTAAGCTCAAAACTATACATAGGATTTTTTGATGAGGGTTTTAACTACACTAATATCATAACAAGGTATCCTTTAACATTTTATGATCTCTATGGAGGTGGAATCCACTCTAGGGCATGATTTTTAGGTATGTGGTCTTTACAATCTATTGATGGAATAGATGGTATGATATGTAGATTGTTGACAAGGTTTTTGGATGGAGGTGTGGTCTCTTAAATGGAAGTGTGAATATATATGAGTTTGATGGATGGTTGGTTTTTATTATAAAGTGGGTATATCTCAAATTAACTCAATAAAGGAGTGAAGTATAAGGTATAAAATAAAACTCTATGGCTTTTAGGAGTCACTTCTTAGCTGGTTTATAAGTGGACAAGTAATTTCAAAACCTATGCTTGATGCTCAAAATTTTTGCAGACACATAGTCAAACATGGATAGGAAGTATAAGGGGATACTGATATAGGAAAATCATGGGATTTGGTCAAATATTTCTCATTTTAGGGCATCTTTTTCATACTCTTAATCAAGATATTATTGCTCGAGATTAATGAGGTATCTGAGGCAGTTGTTGCACACACATAGAAAATTATATCAAGAAAAATCACCCATACACACTCAAAATTATAAATTGAATCAACTTAAATATATTAAATAATGTAATTTAACAATAATTCAATATATATTACACATCTAAGAATAATATATTAATCAAGACAATCAAAAATCCATTCATAGCTTTTGCACACTAAGGATTATTGAAACATACAACCAAAGAAATAACATCTAATTACATAAATAATGGAAAGAAAATATGCAAACACATGAGTAGACAATAAAAATTGTTTTTCTCCTATATGTACTTTGACCCAATCCAAACTATGGATTATGAATTTTTAATTAGACTTGGGGAAGGGGTTGTCTCATCCTCCAAGTTCATGTAAAATTTATTACATGTGATTGTTAAAACATTAGTTCTAACTGTAGTCAAAACCGTATAAGAGTTTACTTATAGTTGTCAATTAGTCTTAAGTTAGCCTTTATAAAACATGAAACATGTGTATGTGTAAAAAATAGAAAACCAAATTTATAATTATAGCTCAAACTAAAAGAAAACTATAAAATATATAAGCCATTACAAGATTATCCATACACAAAATCTAGCCTTTCAAGGCTACATCATCTGAATGGTTACATGTACTTTGGTTAGTGTAGTAGCTAGGGTGGTAGATGTAAAGACTATAGATGTTTATGTGGCACTAGAATTAGACAACTTGAGATTGCTTCTTCTATACCTCATTCTCCTTGTAATACTTATATGTGGCATCATTCTACTATTGAATGATATCCAATTTGAGTAGAGGTAGCTGGTGGATCCTGTTAACTTGACCAAGGAGCTTTACATGTTTTTCATTAGTTGATTAGAAGTTATTATTAAAAATATCAACCTCGGTGACCTTCTTCCTAACAGTTCTCAACTCATATTTTAAGTCCTCCAATGCTAGGCCCTATAGACTCTTCTTGAAGTTATTGTTGCCTCTTATATGAGTTGATCAAAATTGATCTTGCCAATCAATTATACTATGGTGTCCTTTACTTTGGATAACTTTATATGATTAAAATTTTGGAGAACTTGGGCCTCATATTATTGATACTTGGGGAGTAAAAGCCAAACTGAGTTCAACCATTCTCAAGCTTCCTCTTTTCTTATGACAACCAAATTAAGGGTAGTGTATGCCTCAAATGGTGTCATAAGGTCTAAATGGATGTAAGCCTTATTTCCTATATATTAAATTTATTGTTTTCATTCCTTAAAGAATTAAATAATTTTTAGTCTTATTAACATGTAGGGATAATTTAACCCACATGAATTCTAGAGCTTCCAAAGAATTTTAGCATCTAGAGGCTGCATCTTGGACCTCTACCTCTATGTTTTCTAGAATGTGAATAGTCTTGGCATATTCTTTCAATTGTGTTACCTTTTCCTCTATCTCCTACCTATACATTTATGTACCTTAATGAATGGCCCCCATCTCCTCTTTGTGTGCCTCAGCTAGGTCCTTGAAGATTTAAACATAAAGGGGTTACCTTGTCTACCTATTTTGTCTCTTTATCAGGGAGAAGACCTCCTATCTCTCCTCAAAGATAAACTCCACGCCTTTTTCATCCTCTAGATTCCTCTTCTTCAATGTTTATATGTCTCTATATGGATTATCAAATAGAGTTGTGATGGAGGGGAGCAAAGCAATGTTGAATCTAGGCAACTAGGAGGTCTTACTTCTCAAATCCATGGCCCAAGGAGGAATGCTTAATTCACTGATGTCTATTTCCTTTGAGGTTGTAACTACAACCTCTTCTTCATCTTCCTCACCTATTGGTTGCTTCTTAGATGCCTAGATAAGGGTGTCAGGTAAGGAGGGCCAAATGATTGTAGACCAATACACTCCTCAAAACTAATATAATGGATGGATTATGACAATTTGGGGCTTGTCCTTCCTACCTCAGCTAAAACTCATCACAATGGTTTTTTTTGATAAAGTGGATGTTAGCATGGGAAGGGTGAGATGAGTGGATTAAACATGGAATTATGAAGTCTCCACGGTTGTCTCCACCTTTCTAAATGCCTTATTCTTCTTCTTTAGGGATATAATATCGGTAATGCTAGAAGGGATGTTGGAGCTATCCATGAATAGAATGGAGGTGGATAGTGGATCAATGGAGGTGGTAGAAACAATGGAAGAAGAAACATCTTTCTCAACATTTAGGCTGAGTAAGGGAAACTTTATGAATGAAGTTGGGGGAAATGGATCAATAGAGGTGGAAGTAGGCACTTTGACCTTGGGTTTCCTTAAAATAGAGGAAATGAAAATAGAACTAAACATGGGAAAGGAAAGAGAAAACAAAGAAGTAGTCTCAATGGATTGAGTACCTAGGGAATAATTTGGCTCCATAGTTGGTCCCACTTCAAGGCTCAATTTTTTATCCTTCTTGAGCTTAACTTCTTTATCATAATCATCCTCTTCTTTTATGTCCATAACCTCTCCCTCTATCATTTCTAAGTGTTGGGGTCCAATAGGTAAGCCTTGAGATAACTCAACTATGGGACTGTCTATAGGATTCCTAGGCTTCCTCATATAAATAATAAGGGTATTTGGTTATGTGGAGGAGTATTACTAGCTTAGAGTAGTTGCTTATTCTATTTATACCCATATGGATGTGACAACTTATGTTTGGGGTATAGTTATGGGTATTTAAACTGAGTTAGTAGTTTTTATTCCAATGTTTTCCCATCAGAGTCCAAATTAATGGGGTCTCCTAACTATGCTCCCCTAAAGTTAGGTTATACTACCCTAGGTTACTTCTTCACTACTTTATGTTTTTGTTTAAGGGGGAGTCGTTGTGATGAGAACCTATTTGGTCCTTAAACTGCACTATGGATTGGCCCTCCCAAAAATCTGAATGGGTCCATCCTTGGAAGAGTGACTTCCTACATCCAATTATCTTATTGAGATGGTAGGCTCTTGTTCGATCATTCTCAAATGATCCTCCTTCATCTAAATAATATTTTCTCTCTCCAAGACTTCATCATTATTTGTAATTAAAAATAAAAAATCATAAGAATAAGGTTTGTGGCTATAGGGGGTATTGAACTTTTGTATGTTCTATTAGATGAGCTCATGGGGATCCCAATCCCTATGTGGAAGCATAATAAAATGACAACTCTTCCAATTTCCACCAACCTCTCCAAAATTATTTATCTTGGTGCAAACCATTCAACCATTGACTATGTGGTGGCTAAATAATGAGGCTTTCTTTACTATCACTAAGTCCTCTTCTATGCTCTACCAAAATTGGAAGGAAATTTCTTGATAGGCCACTTTTTCAAGAACATATTTTGAAAGAAATAAGGGATGAACCTTGTTCCCCTAGATCATGATGATAATGAAGTCTGGGTATAGAAAATAATCCCCTCTTAGTAATTTTTTTCACAATGTTATCCCATAAACTCAGCATTGGAAAATTGTGGATGGATTTCCAAACTTAAGGAAGACATATTCAATAATATTTACCATGTTATTCATGTAAGCATATAGGTGTATGAACTAAAAGTGGTCATAAATCTAGTTTTTGATACAGTTAGTGGCTAGAATTTGTAACTCACCGTAAACCTTGTATCAAGTTCCTATGATAACATCCAATAGATACAACATCCATCATATAGAAATGACCAACATGCATGGACCACTTGTCCTTATGGATCACTTGTTCCCTAAAATAGAAACTATCTCTCCTAGTACAAATACAATGGCACCTAATCCAAATTAAGAAAGTTAATGCTTGGCATACCATATATTCTATTCAATAGTTCCATACCAATGTGTATTCCCATCATGAATAGGTTAATGGGAGTATCCCCCTTTTTTTAATTCCCTTTGAAGGTGATGGTCTAACTAGGGAGCAACCATAAATATAACACCTTCTCAATTATGTTCTCTACATTTTATTACACCAATATGTGTTTGTTAAAATATGTATTGGTTGTGGGTAAGGATAGACACCTCTAGAAGTTAGCTCCTAAAATGTAAGCCATGACTATAGGATTTCCAATGTGGTGAAGGAATTCTAGAAGTCATCTTGCATGACCTTACTTGTAAAGAACAAATCACGTAGGAGGTTAATGCATGGCATCACCTCCAGCTTGGCAACAATAAAGTATAGTCCTTATTATTTTAGGACCAACAAATCTTTGATAAATATTCAATCATAGAGAGACATATCATCATCCAATGGAAATATATCAACTAAATCCACTATTTCACATAATTTTGAATAGTTTATGTACCTATTATCAAATAGGGTAACACCAATTAATGTATTAACAAACTCTATGGAATCCTTGATTGAGTAGGGAAATGGTGGATTTGCTCCTCTGAACTACCTAGATGAAGATGCCATTTCTCTTTACATGTAATTATATTTACTTATGTTGTTTATAGTACCCTCCTACATACTCTATGAGTTATATGATGAATTTGTAGTTCTACTAGCTGTTGATTCTCAATGTAGTATTCCCATAGGTACTAGCTAGGGATCTTTGTCACATAGGAGAGTAATAGACTTTGAGTGCAATTTTATTTGAGAGAAATGAAGGATTCAATGGTTTCACATTATGTATATAGCTTTAACATTAATTACTAGTTCATATGACATAAATACCCAACGTTCACTTTTTATATTTTCTATATAGTTCAAAAGCCCTTAGATCTAGTTGGTAGGTGACTTTAGCATATTATTAGGAAATATTTTAATTTTATTTAGATAAGTATGATAGGTTATTTTCTATCTCTCATTAGTCAGGTATTTAGGTTTTATGTTGTGATTGGCCTTTACAAAATCCCTACAACAAAAATCTAAAAGACCTAATTTTCATCAGAAAAAATGTATATGGTAAAAATTCCACCACATATGCACATAAATCTTCTTATAATGTTAGACAAAATATCCATGGAAAAAAGGTCATAATAAAAGTTTTGTTAGACAAAATATCCATGGAAAAAAGGTTACAAAAAAATTTATTCCAATAAAATATTATTCTGATAAAAAAAGATAAGTCATTTTAGGGAAATTATTTTAGACAAAATGTCCACAACAAAATCCCAAAACATAGATCTTGAAGACCTATTCTGTTTAGAACAAAAGTTCCAAAGACCAAATTCCCACTGAATGATAATCCTGAATAAATAAGTGCCAATAAACAAATGTTGAATAAATTTATGGAAAAGAATACCTAAAACAAAAAAACCCAAATCCAAACCTATTAGATAAAATTTCTAGGGCCAATAAGACACAACAAAAGTTATGCCAATAAAAGATTCTCTAAAGGATTTTCCTAGATAAACTAAGTTTGAAAACTTACATAGCTCAAAAAAAATTCCAAAGAGGTATTAATAAATTTAGGACATAAAATACATAATACCATCATAGAATGCCACATTATTCTAAGTATAAATACTAAGAATCAATTTGTTCAAGAATTAATATAAACATATAGAAGATAGTCTCAACAAACCAAGCCAAAAACTGAAAAAAGTGGGTCCCCATTTCTTTTGAAGAAAAAATGGGATGTTGGGTATAACAAATGGTGACTTATAGGGGGAATACTCCTAAGTGTCCAAGAACCTATAACTTTAGTTAGTGACCTCAAACCAAACATGAACCATATCATAGAAAATATACTAAATTTAGAAATATGAAGGGACTCCTAAGAAAATTCACTTACCTTCTTATCCTTGGATATGTGTGTGCTAAATGTGAAGTTTATTTAACCCTTGTTATGATGAGTTTTTTAAAGGCTTGGATGAAAATGTAGGTTTCTTTCTAGTTTCTATTAAAACTCATAAAAATAAGGTAAGCTCAGGCACTCTGCTACCAGTTAGGCATTCATAGCCCCAATAGAAATACTTTAGGTTCCTTCTCTTCTTCCTTTAATTTTTTAATCATGATGCATGGTACATTGACCTTATTTCATCATGTGATCCTTTTGATCTTCTTTGTATATCCTTTTAGCTTGATTTATCTTTTGAACTCATTGGTTCTTTTCTTCTTCTTTTTTTATTTGAATGGAAAGAGGAGAGATGGAACCCTAGTGAACTAGTATGGTTATAAAAAAAATTATTACCATAACATACCTAAAAGCTAAATCTATACCAAGAATTATCACTTCCAATAGGTATTTAATATAATAATTTCTTGATCCAATAAATAATAAAACTTTCTAAATTCATGTGAACTAATTTGAGAGAAACTTACACATAACTAGTAAAATTATTCAATTGTGACATAGTTCATATTGATTCATGATCACCTACCTTAATCATGAAGACTCTTAACACAAAAATATACCCAATTTGTGAACACATCCCATGTTTCATTTATTTTTTAGTTTTACCCTTTTACATAGGTCTATTTAAATATAAGCTCATTTGGTTTGGATTTTAGCTTGGTTACATCAGAGCAAACACAATTTAGATTATCATAGGAAAGTGAAAAAAAAAAAAACTAATCTAGAAATCACTAAACTCTAATCTAAGAAAATAAGAAATATTATCTAAGAAAACTAAAAAATTTAATCTAAGAAAATAGGAAAACCAATCTAATCCTACCTTTACCACTATCTTGCATCAACCAACAATAACTCCAAATAACATAGTTGTGAAGTAGTACTTCAAGAACTATCCATTGACTGGATAAGTGATCTCACTTACTTTGAAGTCTTTTAGATGGAATGAATTATTGCCTAGGATCTCTAAAATCTAATATGTTCCAATCCATAGTGGGAAAAATTTATCATGTTGTCTTTTCTTTTCATGGGATTTATCCCAAACTAGTACTAGATCTGAAATCCTGAATGCTTTGACCTTTGATCTCTTATCAAACCACCTCTTGACGATGTCATGATTCTTGTTGAAGGCTTTTAAGGCTTCAATCCTTAAATTTTCCATTTCTATTATGTCCAATAGTTGAGACTCTACTTTATCACTTTATTCTATATAATCTTACATGAATTAATAAGTGGGAAGCTTCAACATGATTAGGAATACTAGCATGTGTCCATATACTAATAGATAGGGTGAATTTTTATGGGTTTATTTCTATCTTGTTCATTCTACCCAAATATCATAATTAAATATATTGTACTAGTCCATAGGCTTATTCCCAATTAATTTTTAAATTACATTTATCAAGTTCTTATTCATCGATTCTGCTAGTCTATTTCCTTGGGGGTAATGGTTAGAGGATGGCCTAATAGTGATCTAGTTGTCATGTACCCACTCAGTAAATTCCATTGATATGAAAGTTGGACTATTATCAAAAACTAAAGAAATAGGGGTACCAAATATAGTGGTGATGTGTTCTTCCAAGAAGTGAATCACATCTTGTACTCTATAATTCTTTATGGCTATGGCTTTAATCTATCTATCATAGTAGTCTATAGTAGTAGGTATAAACTTATGGAATACTAAGGAATTTGGGTTAATGACACCAATGAAGTCTAAAACCCATTAGCCAAGTGGCCTTCCTTCAATAATTGGTTGTAAGGGCATTACTGCATGTACTTTCCTCTTAACTAAAGATTGGCATTCATGGCTTGCTCTTATATGAACTTTGGCATCTTTAAAAACTATTGTCCAGTAGTAGTCCACTCTTAAGATCTTATGGGCTATGGTATTCTTAGATGGATGACCACTACCTATATTATGATTCAAGTTATTCAAAATCTCTTTTACTTCCTCTGTGGATACACACTTGAGATAAATGCCTTCATAGTTTTTTTGGTAAAGGATTCCCTTTTTGATCATATGATGAGTAGCTTTGAGCCTCAAATCTCTTCTTCATTCTTTGGGAACAAGTACATGTGAGTAAGTATTATATTATATTAGTATATCATTCTCTTATATATATAAGCTTCACATACCTCTTCAATAGTGATACATGGATCAGGTTTAGACATGAGCTAAATAATGCCTTGACCTTGAATGATCTTTGTAGGTTTGATTTCTATGTCAAATTCTTGTAGATTTTCCATCCACTTGCCTCAATGTTCTCATAGTTTGTTCTATGATAAAGTGATCTTGACATCAGGATCAAGCACAATCATAATGGTCTTATTTATCAAGATGTAGTGTCAAAATTTATTTACTTCTTTGACAAGATCAAAGATTTGTTTATCAATCATGGAGTACCTAAGTTCTATATCTTTTAGATTTGTACTCATAAATGCAATTGGTTGCTTAGTATCATCCTTCTTCTATGTTATAACAATAATAATTATATTTTCTAAAGTGAATGAGTATAAGAAGAAATATTTCATGAAATATGGACTAATTAGTACTAGAGCTTGGGATATTACATCTTTAATATCTTGGAAAGACTTTCTAGCTTCATCTGTCCATTCTATTTTGTCATCCTACTTGAGCATTACATTTAGAGGTCTAACAATCTTGATAAATCCTAAGATAAACTTCCTTATGAAGTTAATCTTCCCAAAAATTGATTTGAGATCTTTCTTAATGTTTGGTGGTGCAATCTTCAAAAATTAATTGAATTCTATCTAGATAAATGATGATCCCATCCTTGGTGATAATGTGCCTTAAGATCTTGCCTTCAGTCACTCCAAATATGATCTTATTTGGGTTTAGTGAAATGCCAAACCTTTTACATCATTCAAATATTGACTGGATGTGGCTTATATGGTCATTCCTATTCTTTGAAAATATAGTAAGACCATCCATGTAGATGTTTATACATTTTCCTATCAATGCCTTAAATGCATTATCCATGGCACATCAAAAGGTAGCTCCTATGTTTATCAAGCCAAATGGCATCCTCTTATATGCATAAGTTCCCCACTTCATAGTAAATTCCATCTTCATCCCAACCTTAAATTATACTAATACCTGATTATAGCTTGAGAATTCATCCAAGAAGGACATCATTTTAGAACCACTTACTATTTATATCAACTCATCTAGAGAAGGCAAGGGATAGTTATCCTTTTCAAAATCTTTATTCAAGTTCCTAAAATTGATACATAATCTAATCTCATTGTTCTTTTTTCTAACTAGGACCAAATTGGCCACCTAGGTAGAATGACTAATTGGAAAGACTATTATTAAACTTAGTAACTTCTCCACTTTCTTTTAAATGAAAGGCTCTAGAATAGGATTGACTAGCCTCTACCTCTAATTAAATGGTTTTTGATCTAGTTTTAGAGGAATCATATGAGTAATGACTTGAGGGTCATAAAATTTCAAATCTTCATAAGTCCAATAAATGATGTCTCTGTATCAAGTGATTAAATCCTTCATTCATTATCTTTCCTTTGGGGTGCAATTGAGACCAATTTTGACATAGCATGGGCTATTGTCATCTCCTAGGTTTTCCCTTTTGAAATCAGATTCGTTAACTTTAGGCTTTCTAATTTACTAAACTTGAGGGCTTATATCAAATAGTCATTTTAAAGTGACCAACCTAGCTAGAATATGATTCTCTTTGAGCTGGAGAATACCTTTCTTGTCTAATTCCTCTTGATAGAGGTGATTAACATCCTTGTCATCAATGATTTGGGACTCAAATTCCCCTGAATTAGTTAGAAATTAAATAAACTATTGATCATTGTCAAAGACTTTTAAATTTTATATATTATCAAGAACAAAGGGGTAAGGCACCAATTTAATAGAAAATCATTTTACCTTGATTCTTGAAGAGGCTTCAAATTAGTTGTAATAGTAGCTAGTAAATCTATAGCTTGATTTTGACTCTATGGATGGATAGTATGTTGAAACCTTCAAATCTATTAATCATGTCCCAAGTGTTGTGCTTGTACCTTTTCAAATAATATATCTTTCATTGATATTTATTTTTGACCTAGTTGACCACCAGCTCTGAGTCATTAAATATTAATATCTACTTCACATTGTTCTTAAGTGCAAATTTTAATTCCAAAATTAAATCATCATACACCACCCTGTTGTTAGTGCATGGGAATTCTAATCTATAAGCTACCAAGAATTTCTTTCCTTGTGGATCAATCATCTTGATTCCTATTCTCGATCCTTGCTTCGACCTAGCACCATTAAAATGCAAAGTCCATAGTTGATTGGAACCTTCAAGTTCTAAATTTTGTACTTGATTATATGTGGTAAAAGTATAGATACCAAGGCTAGGAGATTCATACTTTACCTCTTCATTCTTAACATTATAATTTTTAATGGGATATTTCATCCTTAGCTCCCTATTTATCTTGATTTGATTTGTAATGCCTCTCCATGGTAGCCAGATATGAGAGAAGAATATAGATAGATATCTATTAAGCATTTTGGACCAATACCTACTCAATAAAAATCCATAGCCTTTAGGTATGTTTACTAATATAAAATTATTGGCTATCTGGACTCATGGTTTAGAGGCTACTTGAATATGCACATTGGTCAATTCTCCAACCACTATTACCACTATCTTATCTAGTTTTAAAACTATTCTATTTAAATGGATTGGAGTTGGACTAAGCTTCTAACATATAGAAGTAGGCGTAATAGTTGTAGAGGCTCCAAAATCAACTAAATAGTTATGAATATTCTTATATAATTCTCTAATAGTCAATAAAAAGGTGGAACTTCTGGCTTGCTTTTTTAGATGACATTGGTGTCAAAATCTTTTGCTTTATCTATAGATTCTCTTGTTCTCTCCAAAAGTGTCTTCCCAGTATTAGACTTCCACTAAAACTCTTTTTATTTAGTGATCTAAGCTAAATCATGAAGAGTTATATTTACTTTGATCTTATATATGTCTTCAATAATGTTATATCCTCTTTTGTTGGTTTACTCCATGTTTTGGGGCTGATCATTTCCTCTTGGAGGAGGTGGATTATTGTCTACTTTAGGTTTGGGTGGAATTGTTGTGTTTTTTAGAGGAGTAGACATTGTAAGTGGTTTCTTACTCCTTGTGTTGTATGCACCTCTTGGGAACTATTGAAAACCATGAATCTCATTAGTGTTGTCTTCTAGTACATTATCATCTTCACTTGAAAAAGGAAACTCATGAGTCTCAAAGAACATAGTAGTACTTGAAGGACTAGGATCTTGATGGGATTATGGTGGATTATGCATTTGGTCCTATCTCATTACTTCACTCTAAAAGATTTTGAACATTACATAAAATTCCACATAGTCAAGCTCACCATATTGGGAGGTATTATGAATTTTGCACCAATTAGGTAGAGTTGTCTCTACCATATTGATCTCTAGCTTATTAGGCTATTATATGTTGTTGGAAGGCCTATTAAATAGTTTGTTGTATCTCTAGAATCCAATGTTTTGATTTTAACTTGGGATATTAGCATTACCTATCTTCCTTTGCATTCTAGGAAAGTCATTGCTCAGCTTTTGGATCATCTTCTAAATAGAATCTAGTTCTACTTTTATGGATTCAGAGGATTATAGAGAAGTAGTAGAAGATGTGACCAACTATTCACTCTATTAATAACCATTGCCTTGTGCATGATTGTTTAAGAAGTTGTAATTTAGCTATGTTGCCTATGCCAATAGAGGCAACATGTAGAGTTGGTTCTAATTAAATGCATGTGAGACTAAGTTCAACACTGGAAAACCATTATTAATGTTGGGTATACTAGGTACCTAGGGATTTAGCTACCTGTTGATATTGATAGCCTCCTTATATGCCAATGTTAGGTTGGTGGTAATAGTTGCTCTTTTTAGAAGCATGATAATGATTAGGTCTAGGGAATTCTTATACATCTCCAACACTAACATAGCTTTTGGTTTATACCTTGGGATTAACCACATGTACATATTTTAAAATCTTGCATTAAAATCTCATATTGGTTCATTGGGATCCCTCTTCATGCTGGTAAAGTGCTCATATATCAAACTAGGGCTGGTGACCTATCCAAATTATGCAAGAATGTTTCTTGAAATGCATCCTAAGAAGTGATGGAATTTTCCATTAGATTTAAATACCAATCATAAATAGGATCCATTAATGTAAAAGGAAATAACCTAAATGAAACATATTCATTAATCTCAAAATAGATTTAAAATATTTAATATGTTCCTCTATTATCCTTGTTCCTTAAGGAGAAAAGGATGGTAGGTACTTTTCAGTATTTCTATGTAAATCATGCACATCTCCTAGGATGACAATAGTAGATCCAACTAACTAGGGTGGTTGAGCCATTGGTTGATTAATAGGTAAAGGGTTTCTTATGGGTAAAGGGTTCCCTATTAGAGTAGGTGGATTTTTAGGAATAATTGGTACAATTCTAGGTCTCTTATAATTTAGAAAGGGTGAACTGAAAGACCAACCTAGGAATTAGATCTGGTCACTCTCCTAGGTGACTACAATGTAACTCTATGTAGAAACTAACCTCTTGTATTAGAGGTTCAAGCCCTCCTTTTAACACTAAAAATATTATGTTAATAAGGGTTTTAACCATACCAATCTCATAACAAGGTAGCCTCTAATGTTTTAAGATATCTATGGAGGTGGACTCCACTCTAGGGCATGAGTTACAGGTATGTAGTCCTTACAACCTATTGTTGAAATAGTTGGTACGGTATATAGATTGTTGGCAAGGTTTTTGGATGGTGGTGTGGTCTCTTAAAAGGAAGTGTGAATCTATATGATTTTGTTGGATGGATAGTTGTTATTATAAAGTGGGTATATCTCAAATAAACTCAAAAAAAGGAGGGAAGTGTAAGGAAAAAAATGAAAATCTATGGTTTTTAGGAATCACTTCCTTAGATGGTTTCTAAGTGGACAATTAATTTCAAAACCTATCCTTGATGCTAGTATATTTTACACACATGTATTTAGACATGGATAGGATGTCTAAGGGGATACTAATATAGGAAACCCATCATAATTGATAAAATATTCATCCTTTTAATTTAGCTTTTACATAATCTTAATCAAGAGATTATGGCTTGGGCTTAATGAGGTATCTGAGGCACTCATACACACTTAGAATTGTGAATCAAATCAACTTAAATATATTAACTAATATAATTTACCAATGATTCAATAGCTATTGTACATGTAAGACTAATATATTAATCAAGATAATCAAGAATCCATTCATATATTTTACACACAAAGGATTATTGAAACATACAACCAAAGAAATAACATATAATTACACAAATAATGGAAAGAAAATATACAAACACATGAGTAGATAATAAAAATTGATTCACTCCTATATATTAAACCAATCCAAATTATGGATTATAATTATTTAAATAGGCTTGGGGAAGAGGTTTCCTCATCCTCCAAGTTCATGCAAAAGTTTTTACATGTGATAGTTAGAACATGAGTTCTAACTATGTTCAAAACTATATAAGAATTTACTTATAGTTTTCAATTAGTCTTAAGTTATCCTTTAAAAAATCATGAGACATGTGAATTTTTACAAAATAAAATGCAAATTTAGAATTATATCTCAAACAATAAGAAAACTATAAAATATATATGCCATTAAAAAATTATCCATGCACAAAATCTAGCCTTTCAAGGCTACATTGTCTTAATGGCTACATGCACTTTAGTCAATGTAGTGGTTAGGGTGGTAGATGTAGATACTATAGATGTTAATATGGCACTAGAAATAGTAACTTGAAACTTGATATTGATTATTCTTTGCCTTATTCTCCTTGTAACACTTGTCTTTAGTGTCATGCTATTGTTGAATGATATCCAAGTTGAGTAAAGGTGGTCGATGGATCCTGTTAACTTGACCAAGTATCTTTGCATGTTCTACTTTGGTATATTATAATTTATTACTAACAATATCCACCTTGGTGACCTTTTTCCTAGTGGCACTAAACTCAACTTCTTTGTCCACCAATGCCAAGCCTTGTAGACTCTGCTTGAAGTTATCTATTGCTTCCTGTATGAGTTGATCAAAATTAATCTTACTGATTAATTTTCCTATGGTGTCCTTTAATTTTGATAAGTTTAGATCATTCAAAATTTGTAGAACATGGGCCTCATGTTCTTCATACTAGGGAGTAAAGCCCTAACTAGCCATTCTCAAGCTTTCTCTATTCTTATGACAACTAAATTGAGAACATTAGATGCCTTAAGTGGTTTTATAAGGTCTAAATGGTTGTCAACCTTATTACCTATATATGTAACTAACATCTTAAATTTAATTTTGTCATTCCTAAAAGAATAAATCAATTAATTATTATTATTATTAACATGTGGGGTGAATTAAGCTTGCATGAATTCTAGAGCTTCTGAAGAATTTTAACATCTAGAGGCTACATCTTAGACCTTTACCTCTGTGCCTACTAAAATTTGAATAGTCTTGGCTTGATCTTTTAGTTGTGTTACCTCTACCTCTATCTCCTACCTAGACATTTTTTTACCATTATTTATGGCCACCATGGCCTCTTTATGTGCCTTAGCCAAGTCCTTGAAGATTTCAACATAAAGGGACTATCTTGTCTACTTGTTTTATCTTTGTTAAGGAGAAGACCTCTTGTCTCTCCTCAAATCCAACCCTCTACCATTGTCATCCTCTATATTATTCTTCTTCACCCTTTGTATTATTTTAAATGGCTTATCAAATATAGTGGTGATGGAGGGGAGCTCAATAATATTGAATCTAGGCAACTAGGAGGTCTTGATTCTCAAATACATAGCCCAGGGAGGGATGTTTAATTCACTGACATCTATTTACTTTAAGGTTGTAACTATAACCTCTTCCTTAGATTCCTTATCTATTAGTTACTTCTTGGATTCTTCTTCAAGGGTTTCAATCAAGGAGAGCCAAATGATCTTAGACCAATCCACTCTTCCAAACTAAGGGAGTGGGACTATGATAATTTGGGGTTTGGCCTTCCTACCTCTACTATAATTTGTCACAATGGTTTATTTTGATGAAATGGATGTTAGCATGGAGAGGGTGAGCTGATTGGACTGAACATGGAATTGTGAAGTGGCCATGTTTATCTCCAACTATTTGTATGCCTTCTTCTTCAGGGATCTAATGTTGGTAGTGCCAAAAGGTATGCTAGAGGTAGTTATGAATGGAATGGAGGTGAATAGTAGATCAATAGAGGTGATAGAAAAAATGGAAGAAGAAACATATTTTTCAACCTTTAGGATGAGCAAGTGAAACTATATTAAGGAATTTCAGGCAAATGGATCAATGGAAGTGGAAGTAGGAACTTCCATCTTGAGTGTCCTTAAAATAGAGGAAATGGAAACATAACTAAACATGGGATTGGAAGGAGAAAACAAAGAAGTAGTCTCAATGGACTAATTACCTAGGGAATGAGCTTACTCCATAGCTGATCCTACTTCAAGGCTCAGTTCTTTAGCCTTCTTGAGTTCAACTTCCTTATTAGAATCATCCTCTTCTTCTACATCCATGACCTCTCCTTATGTCATTTTTGAGTGTTGGGGTCTAGTATGCAAGCTTTGAGATAACTCAACTATGGCATTACATGTATGAGTCTTAGGCTTCCTTATATAAACAATAGGGGTTTTTGGTTATGTGGAAGAGTCTTGATAGCTTGGAGAAACTACTTTTATTGCTACTCTTATAGATGTGCCAACTTGCACCTAGGGTGTAGTTATGGGCATTTGAACTAAGATGGCAACTTTATCTTCATGTGTTTGCCCCTCTTCATCATAATCCAAATTAATGGGGTCTCCTACATGTGCTACCCTAAATTTAGGTTAAACTACCCCAATTTCCTTCTTCATCACTTTGAGTTTTAGTTTGAGGGGGATTCCTTGTGATGAGGAACCTACTTGGTCCTTAGACTGCTCAATGGATTGGTCCATCTAGAAATATGAGTGGGTACATCCTTGGAAGAGTGAATTCCTCCTATCCAATTCTCTTATAGAGATAGTAGGCTCTTTTTGTATCATTCTTAGATGATCCTCCTTCAGACTAGCAATCTTTGCTCTCTCCAAGACTTGTTCATCATTCTTTGCATTCAAAAATAAAAAGTCATAAGAATAAGGTTCATGGATGTAGGGAATATTGGATGAGCAAGTGAAATTATATTAATGAATTTTGGGAAAATGGATCAATAGAAGTGTAAGTAGGCACTTCCATCTTGGGTGTCCTTAAAATAGAGGAAATGGAAACATAACTGAACATGGGATTGGAAGGAGAAAATAAAGAAGTAGTCTCAATGGACTAATTACCTAGGGAATGAGCTTGCTCCATAACTGATCCTACTTCAAGGCTCAATTATTTAGCCTTATTTAGTTCAACTTCCTTATCAAGACCATCTTTTTCTTCTACATCCATGATCTCTCCTTATGTCATTTTTGAGTGTTGGGGTCCAGTATGCAAGCTTTGAGATAACTCAACTATGGGACTGCATGTAGGAGTCTTAGGCTTACTTATATAAACAATAGGGGATTTTGGCTATGTGGAGGAGTCTTGATAGCTTGGAGAAACTACTTTTATTGCAACTCCTATAGATGTGACAACTTGTGCCTAGGGTGTAGTTGTGGGCATTTGAACTAAGATGGCAACTGTATCTTCATGTGTTTGCACCTCTTCATCATAATCCAAATTAATGGGGTCTCCTACATGTGCTACCATAAATTTAGGTTAAACTACCCTAATTTCCTTCTTCATCACTTTGAGTTTTAGTTTGAGGGGGATTCCTTGTGATGAGGAACCTGCTTGGTCCTTAGACTGCTCAAAGGATTGGTCCTTCTAGAAATATTAGTGGGTACATCCTTGGAAGAGTGACTTCCTCCTATCCAATTATCTTATAGAGATAGTAGGATCTTGTTGTATCATTATTAGATGATCCTCCTTCAGACTAGCAATCTTTACTCTCTCCAAGACTTGTTCATCATTCTTTGCATTCAAAAATAAAAAGTCATAAGAATAAGGTTCATGGATGTAGGGGATATTGGATGAGCAAGTGAAAATATATTAATGAATTTTGGGAAAATGGATCAATAGAAGTGTAAGTAGGCACTTCCATCTTGGGTGTCCTTAAAATAGAGGAAATGGAAACATAACTGAACATGGGATTGGAAGGAGAAAACAAAGAAGTAGTCTCAATGGACTAATTACCTAGGGAATGAACTTGCTCCATAGCTGGTCCTACTTCAAGGTTCAATTATTTAGCTTTCTTGAGCTCAACTTCCTTATCAGAATCATCCTCTTCTTCTACATACATGACCTTTCCTTATGTCATTTTTTAGTGTTGGGGTCTAGTATGCAAGCCTTGACATAACTCAACTATGGGACTGCATGTAGGAGTCTTAGGTTTCCTTGTATAAACAATAGGGGTTTTTGGTTATGTGGAGGAGTCTTGATAGCTTGGAGAAACTACTTTTATTGCTACTCCTGTAGATGTGACAACTTGTACCTAGGGTGTAGTTGTGGGCATTTGAACTGAGATGACAACTTTATCTTCATGTGTTTGACCCTCTTCATCATAATCCAAATTAATGGGGTCTCTTACATGTGCTTCCCTAAATTTAGGTTAAACTACCCTAATTTCCTTGTTCATCACTTTGAGTTTTAGTTTAGTGGGATTCCTTGTGATGAGGAACCTGCTTGGTCCTTAGACTACTCAATGGATTGGTCCTTCTAGAAATATGAGTGGGTAAATCCTTGGAAGAGTGACTTACTCCTATCCAATTCTCTTATAGATATAGTAGACTTTTGTTGTATCATTCTTAGATGATCCTCCTTTAGACTAGCAATATTTTCTCTCTCTAAGACTTGTTCATCATTCTTTGCATTCAAAAATAAAAAGTCATAAGAATAAGGTTCATGGATGTAGGGGATATTAAAATTTTATATGTGTTATTGGATGATCCCATGGGGATCCCAATCCCTATATGGAAACATAGAAAAATGATCATTCTTCCTCTTTCTACCAACCTCTCTAAAATGATTTCTCATGGTGTAAAACCATTCAACTAATGACTATATGGTAGATAAATAATGATGCTTTATTTTCTCTCACAAAGTCCTCTTCCATGCTCTACCAAAACTAAAATGTAATTTCTTTATATCCCACTTTATCAAGAACATATTTTGAAAGGCATAGGGGATGAACCTTGTTCCCTTATATCATGATGATAGTGAAGTTTGGGTATAGAAATTAATCCCCTTTCTTATAAAATGTTTTCAAAATGTTCTCCTCTAACCTTGGCATTAAAAAATCATGGATGGCTTTCTAAACTATAGGATAGACATCCTCAAGAATCTTTATCATGTTCTTTGTGTAAGCATATACATGCATGAACTAAAAGTGGTCACAAATCCAATTTTTGATATAGTCAACAAATGGACTCCATAGCTCATCAAAAACCTTGTATCAAGTCCCCATGATATCATAAAATATATAAAATATCATATATAAATTTCCCATAGGTGTGGTACACTTGTCCTTATGGATCACTTGTTCCCTTAAACAAAAACTATCTCTCATAATACAAATTTAACATCACTGGTTAACATCATGTGGAACAATGACACCTAATCCAAATTAAGAAAGTAAATGCTTGACATACCATAGAGTCTATTCAACAACACATTACTAATTTATATTACCATCCTAAATAGGTTAATGGTAGTATACCCCTTTGGTTTCTTCCCTTTGAAGGTGATGGTCTAGTCAAGGAGCAAACATGAAGATGTCACCTTTTCAATTGTGTTTTTTGCATTTCATTACACCAATATGTGCTTGTAAAAGTATATATCAATTGTGGGAAAGGATAAGTACCTTTTAAATTTATCTTATAAAATTCAATCCATGACTATAGGATTACCAATGTGGTGATAAAAAGGCATCTTACATGACCTTTCCTGTGAAGAACAATTCACATAGGATGTCGATGCATGACATCACCTCCAGCTTGGCAGTATCAAAGTATAGTCATTGTAATTTTAGGGCTGAAAAATATTTGAAAAATAGTCAATTAGAGAGATAAATATCATCATCTAATGAAACTATATTTATATAATCCACTATGTCCCATAATTCTAAATTATTTGCATACCTGTTATCAAATAGGGTAGCGTTGAAGACTGTATCAGTAAACTTTGTGGAATTCTTGATTAAGTAGGGTGATGGTGGATTTGTTCCTCTAAACTACCCAGATAAATATTCCATTTCTCTTTACTTGTAATTATATTACCCTATGTTATTTATAGTCTCCTCTTGTGTTGTATAATCAATTTGTGCTTCTACTAGCTACTAGTTCTAAACACAGTATTCTCATAGGTAGTAGCTAGGGCTCTTTGTCATGTAGAAGAGTAGTAGACTTAGAGTGATTTTTTCTTAATAAATGAAGGATTTAATGTATATACATCATAAATATATATGTATATATATATATATATTTAACATTGATTACACATTCATGTGACATAAATTCCCAATGTTCACTTTTTGTATTTTCTGCATAATTTAAAATCTGTTAGTTCTAGTTAGTAAGTGACTTCAACATATTATTAGGAAATATTGTAACTTTATTTGGATAAGTATGATAGGGTATTTTTATCTCTTAGTAGTTAGGTATTCTGGTTTTATGTTGGGACTAGTGTTTATAAAAGACCTACAACAAAAATCTCAAAAACTTAACTTCCATCTAAAAAAATGTCCACAGTAAAATGTCCATGATAAAAATGATGAAATAAAAGTAATATCAGATAAAATGTCAATGATAAAAAGTTCACAACAAAATTTCCACTGGTAAAATATTAGTCCAATAAAAAGATAAGTCATTTTGGAGTAATTGTTTTAGACAAAATGTCCACAACAAAATCCTAGAACATAAACCCTGAAGACCTATTATATTCAAAATAATTTTTTTGAAGACCAAATTCCATTTGAATGATAATCCTAAATAAATAAGTGCCAATAAAAAAATGATGAATAAATTTATGGAAAATAATACCTAAAAAAAACCTTGAAGCCAAACCCGTTGTATGAAATGTTTGGGGCAAACACATCACAACAAAAGTTCTATCGATAAAATATTCTCCAAAGGATTTTCCTATGATAAACTAATCTTGAAAACCTACATAGCTCATTTTTTTTTTTTTTGAAAAGGTATTGATAAATTTAGTCTATAAAATGCATAATACCATGATATAATGCCACATTCTTCCAATTATAAATACTAAGAATCAATATGTTTAATAATTAGCATAAACATATAGAAGATAGTCTCAATAAACCAAGGCAAAAACTAAAAAAGTGGGCCCCCATTTCTTCAAAATAAAAAGGGGGATGTTGGATACAAAAAGATTTACATGGGATCCCAATATAATTTTGTATGTTTATGGACTTTGTATACTTGTGTTATTTGGCATAAGTTCATTGTTTAATGTTCTAAACTTTATGAATCATCATTAAGATGATAAGCATGTTTCAAGCTACCAACAAGACATGAAATTACCCGATGAAAGACATAGGGTTTATAAACACTTAAAATGCATAATATTTTACCTTGAAAAAAACTAAACATCATTATTCACTCCAAGAATACCCTTACCATGAGATTATTTTGTACTTCTACCTATATGGATGCATTAAATATTGTGTATTTTTTGTGGTTTTATGCTCAAAACAAGGTGTTTTATCTCCTAAAAAGATTTAAACTATTGGAGAAGATGGATTGAGGTGTATTAGATCTTCTCAAGTACAAAAATATGTACATTTGACCTTGGAATTTCTCCTATAGGTTTGTTTCTTGAAGGTAGTATGAGAAGGCTTGTGAAAGACTATTATTTTGACAATTTCTTGGTTCACCCACCTACACAAGGTTATAGACCCTAAAATTTGTCATGGAGAATTATAGGGAGGTAATTAAAGTTAATAAAAAACTTACTTGGAGTTCAAAATGTGTGGGAGGTTAATGGAGCCAAAATGCATTTTCTTAGGCTTAGAGACGTAATTGAGGGCTAATTGGAGAGAGAAACAAGTGGATAAGTGTACTTGCACTTAGTTTCTAGTCATAAAATTTGGCATAGATATATAATAACATATTTTTTACTCAAAACTATGCTTATTTTTCAAATATCATTTATATATTATTCTACACAAGGATCTTTGTGTGTTTTGAGGGCTATAAGGAATCGAGGAAAAGTATAGGCTTTAGGTGCAAAATGAAGTATTGGAGAGTGATTGATGCATCCAAGGGAGTTGATTTAGGTTTTTAAAGACATATAGAGGTATATAATGGATAATAAATACATTCATAAGGATATAATCAAGATTTACGGCTTTTGAGTGAGAGAAGCATAGTAAGACCAATTGGATTTTAAGACACCTAAGAAGGTGTGATCCTCATTACAATATCAGTATAAGGAGGTTACGAAAATAATTAAAGGTTTAAATAATAATTTAAAATATCATTTAAATATGGATTGATGATAAAAAATTCCACTTGTGACTTTCCAATCCAAGAGAGGGCATTTTGAAGAAGAACCAAGAGGTGTCAAGTAAAGGGAGAAACTCCTACACCATTTCCAAGCTGATGCATATTCAATAAAGCAACACATGTCTTTGAATACCTCATGAAATTTTTATTCACCCTATTTCTTAATTATAAATCTTATTTGACACTTGTCAATTGCTCTTATATACCCCTTCTCTATCTTCTACTCTCATTCTCTATAAATGTAGCTTTGATTGACTTTGTATGGGATCCTCCACCTAGGTATGGTGAAGCCCTACCCATTTTTATGCCTTTGATTAATGAAATAATATTTATTTTAAATCATTTTTTGATTTTACTTGGAGTTTTGAATGAATATTTGATATTTTCAAGTGATTTACTTAGTCTTCCTTGGCATGTTATCCTTTTCTAACACCTATATATAGTTTGAAAGCTTCTTTTTTAGGTCAAGCGAAGTGTGAGGGTTGAGTGAGTTTTTATACTCATTAGTGTCATTTTATGACCTCTTTATTAATCCTCCTAGCCTAAACATATATCATAACCTCCAAATTTAAGTGCTTATATGATAGATTTAGATTAGGAGTAGCATATGTTAAGGTTAGTCTCATGGTCTACATGTGCACATGCATCTAGTTGGTAGTGATAAATTGATTTGGTGTAGTACCCCATTAGTTAGTTTAATTTCATGTTATTCCTCTCCATTTTACTTACAAGTTAGTAGTGTATTAAAGCCTAATTGATATATTAAGGGGAGTTATCCCTCTAATATAGAGGTTTAGTCCACCTAAAGGTCACCCAAATCCTAACATCAATCCCATTACATAGCTCAAGTTGAAAGTGCTTGAGTCACCCTCTCAAGGGTGTAAATTTGATCTATAAATTTTTTTTCACCCTTGGTGGGATAATATTGGCAATCAATTGAATATTTTTTAGTGTTGATCTTCAATGCATCAGCATCTAGAGACATTTCAAAAAATATCAATGGCAACTCTAAATGTATTAGACTAGTTATAGTAGCCTAGGTACCATTTTAATTAAGTGTTCTTTCATTTATGCCTTTCTCATGAGGTATCATGACTGAGTTTGATGTTGATTTTTATTTAACATAAGTTGAGGAGCTATATCAAAATCATATTGATAATTTCTAGTAGTTTGTTGACCCTTACCAGTATTATGTTGATTCTTATCAGCCTTGTAATCAAGAGTATTACCTTCCTTTTCCTCAGTAGTCATACCAAGATAATTCACCTCTTTAGTAGCCCATTTATCCCTCTAATCAGCCTTGTCAAGACTATGTTACCCCTAGTCAACATAGCCACATTTTATATTACTATATCTCAAGTTTCAAGTAAACTCTCTTGGGTTATGATAGTATATGGTAGCGCTCAACTCACAAAGGGGTTGTGGCCAAAGCATTTATATCTTAGTCTAGAGCAAAGAGAAGGGTAACGTAGAAAATAAAATGAGTGATTGCCTATCGTAGTCTTAAATATTATGACAAAACATCAATTACAACTGAGTATGCATTCAAACCAATATACAATATAAAATAGCCTAAGTTCATATTTCACTATATACTAGGCAAACTTCAAAGGATAAACCACAAGTAACACTAGGTTTACTTTTAAAGATTTACTACTATAATCAAATAGCATTTGCAAATTTGAATACATAGCAAAATGAGGTGAAGCAATTCCAAGATCCTTCAACTAATATAGCATATGCAAAAATTAGAAACCCTATGATTATAAAATGTAACCTAGAATTCAAAGAAACTATTCAAATTTAAGCCATAAAACTAGCAATCGAAAGAAAAATATGTTATAAATTGACATATCAAATATGAACAATCTTTGCATAACTCCTTGATTATATTAATTGCTCCAAGTATAAAACATTTACTCAAAAATTCTTTCCCTTTACAAGATGGTGATACATGCCTTTTATAAAAAGATAAGGCAACACACCGATTAGTTACAACATACAAGCATACAAAAGATAAGGACAACTATCCTTTCTTAGAAATTTTTAAAATATACTTGTCTTTCATAATTAGATTAATCTAGGAGTAATATGCTAAAATACTAGCATATGCCTTACAAAATAATATTCCTATTATAAATATTACAATGTTTTTTATAAAATGAATATTATCTACTAGGTGGGCCCACTATTGAAGGATCCCCTTATTGATTTTGTAGAAGCTCCATTGATTTTTGATGTTCCAAACCCCAAACCCTAAACGTATACCTTTTAAGATATGAGAGCTTGCATTGTTATTTTCTTCTTACTTGGTGGACCACTAGTTCTAAATCCCCATAAACTAGTAGTTCTTTGACCTTGTTCTTTATATCAAATTGTAAACCTGAGATAAGGGCTTCATATTCAACAAGATTGTTAGTATAAGGAAGTTGAATTTTATATGAATTAGGTATTTCTTACCAAGGATAATACCTACTCAATATCCAAATTTACACCTAGTACTATCACAATGTAATTTCCATAGTCTAGGAACAACATGAGCACTCTAGGGATCACATACCTTATCAATCTCTAGGGTTAAAACCCTTAAGTTTGAGTCAATTATGTTGACTCTCTTGTTCACAACATCATACTCTGTTATCATGTGTTTCATCCTTGATTCTTTCCCAATCCTAATTTGATTAAGAACTTCCTTCCAAGGTAGCCACAAATGTGATCAATCCATAGACATGTAACCATTTAGGGCCTTGGTCCACTCCCTACTCAACAAGATTCCATAAACATCAAGTACATCAATAACTTGAATATCAATGAATTACTACACTCTAGGCTTATAAGGTAGTTGCATATGAACATTTAAAAGGTCCCCAATAACTTTAACTCTAGATTTATCTAATTGAGTGATAACCCTATTAAACTTAATAGGATTCAAACCAAGTTGTTTGCATATACTTAAAGGCATGATGTTGGTAGAAACACCATAATCTAGTAAGAAATTATGCAAATTCTTACCAAACATCTTGATAAATATCAAGAAAGGAGGAGATTCAGCTTTAGCTTTGTGCATAATCACATTGGCATGGTCAACCTTGGGTGGCTTGTTGGACTTATTTGACAAAGATTCTAGTAGGAGGTCCCTTTGCTCTGTAGTCTATGTAAGTTCATGCAAAGTGATGTTATCTTTTATTTTCTTCATATCATCAACAATTTTATATCTAATTTTAGGAGAACTAGGAATATCAATGTTAGGTTTAGAAGTACTCCCTTTAGGTGGCTCAAGATTGTTATTTGAAGAAGTGTCTAGAGGAGTTCCAAAATTGTTTGGAGGTGTTGAGGTAGTCAAGGGCTATCTTTACTCTCTATTCCTTAACAGATAGGTCTTCGTCAAGAAATTTTGAAAGGATTGGATCTCCTTAGTGATCTCATCAGGTTCATTCTCTTCTTGAAAAGGGAAATCAAAAGTATTTACCATGAAGGCTTGATAAAATGACTTGGATCCAAAATCACCTACACCACCTTCCTTATTAAGGACCACTTCAAATGTAACTAATTCTTCCTATAAAGCCTCAAAAGACTTAAAAATATCAATATAGTCAATTTCACCATGTTTTTTTGTATAATGCACTCTATAATACTTAGGTAATGCAATATCACTAAGGTTAATGTCCATGGTCTTCTTTTCAAAAAATGGCTCATTATTCCTATTATTATAAAAACTATCATTCTAAAATCTATTATTTGGCCTATTATACCTTTGAAGTGAGAAGTTCCTAAAAGTTTTTTTAGTAGTATTTCCAACTTGTTTTTATAGCTGAAGAAAATTAGTGCTCAATTTTTGAACCAGTTTTTAGATAGATTCATTCTCATTTTTAGGGGTTTGAAAATTATGTACCTGGTTATTATTAGTAGATGGTATTAAATCCCTTTGATTATTTGTGTTGAAGCCATTAGTAGGATGATTTAAGAACATTGAGTTCTAGTTGGGAGCAACATGACTCAATGGTAATTGATTTATGTTTAGGAGTTGATTTAAGGCTAGGATATTTTGGTTTTTGTTTAGAAATACATTCAGAATGGGTATATGTGGGTTAACATTTGGAATATAATATGTCATTTATCCCTAGGGATACATCTGATCATTAATGTTTACTAACTCAAATAGGCCTTTGCTAATGAGGTTATAGCTAGCATGGATCTTTTCAAAAATATAGAGGTTATGGGATCTACTACATTCTTGTAGATTTTTAGAGCTAAAACATCATTAAGCTTATAGGGTTATATGGTCCTACTATACATTTTCTAAAATCTAGCATTAAAGGACCTTATAGGATCACTTGCATCCCTTATAATGGTGGTGAACTGGTGGTAAATAACACAAGGACTAACAATCTTATCAAATTGGTCTATAAAAACATTGGTGAAACCACCCCAAATAATGATGTAATTATCAAGAAAGTTCAAGAACCATCCATACAAAACATCCTTAAAGGTAAAGTGGTAATATACTTCAAGCTACATCCTCACGCACAACATTTATAAACCTTAATGTA
The DNA here is from genome assembly GCA_037957365.1 of Torreya grandis. Lineage (NCBI taxonomy): Eukaryota > Viridiplantae > Streptophyta > Pinopsida > Cupressales > Taxaceae > Torreya > Torreya grandis. Next base: position 1,924,549 of record JARHVA010000347.1, read on the forward strand.
ATTTTAAAAGATGTAATGTGCTCTTTAGCAGTTGTAATATTGATTGGAATAAATGTAGGCAAATACTTCTCAAGGTTACATGGGAGATCATGTACCAAACCTAACACATTAATTGAATATTCTCCCAACCAAGCCATACTTGGATGAAGGTCGAAGGAAAAGGTACCTTCAAGAGGTAAAGTTGGAAAATATTTGGATCTCCTGCATCTACTTTTGTCATGACTAGCCTTTTGGTGAACCTTAAGTTTAAGTAAGGTTCCCTTATCTCTATGTGTGACCTAGTTTGAATCTTTGGCAATTCTAACTTAAAGGTTGAAGATCCTATTTGAAATATGATGTATCAAGATAATATTTATAAGGAACAAGGATTAATTCTACACATTAATATTATAAGGGCATTGATCTTTACCTAAAATAGTTCAAAGATGTATCCAATTATGATAATATGATTTATATTTATAACTTTAAGCTCAAATGAAACCAGATCTAGGAAAGGTATGCCAACCTTTGATCAAAATAAGCCATCTTAACCTATAATAATATGTATTTTCAAATTTTAAGTTAAATTTACCAAAACCAAGCATCAAATCTCAAATAACCTTGATCTTTGTCTAAGGAAGCACACAGATATGCCACAAACCACAAAGATCAATGATATTTATACTTCTAAGTAAATAGTTTACTTAAAAACATAAATATATACTAATCTTAAATAAAAACATGCTAAGACTAGTAAAGATTCAAAGAATTCATAGAGACGATCCTTGTCCCTCCTTCTAGCACCAGTGGAGATGCATGTTGATGTCTCTTAATACACCATAGAGGTTCTTAGTTTTCAAAGAACACTTCTCATTTTAGAATTCCAATAATTTAGAGCATGAGTAGTAAGATGTGGTAACTTGATGTCACATGTGGTGAAATAATGGTAGAGATATGTATGAGTTTTCCAAAAAAATTATAATAAGTGATGGTTGGGAGCCATCATGGTCCGTTCCTTATGAATTACATAGGATCTAAGTTAGCTAAGTGAATTATGATCCAAAATTAAGCTATAAATTGATCTATATGTATATTTATAATGAAATTTATACTAAAGTGATTTGGTGTAAAAAAAGAGAAAAAAGAAGGGTAAGGTAGAAAAGAAAATGAGTGATTGTATATCTTAGTCTTAAATATTATGACAAAGAATCCATTGCAACTGAGTATGCATTCAAACCAATATATAATGCAAAATAGCCTAAGCTCAAATTTCACTATATACTAGGCAAACTTCAAAGGATAATGTAAAGAACCACAAGTAAGAACCAAGTTTACTTTCAAAGATTTACTACTATAATCATATATCATTTTCACATCTAAATATAGAGAAAAGTGAAGTGAAGTAAGTCCAAGATCCTTCAACTAATATATCATGTGCACAAATTAGATACCCTATGATTAGAAAATGAAACCTAAAATTCAAAGAAGCTATCCAAATTTAAGACATAAAACTAGCAATTAAGAGAAAAAATATGTTAACAATTGACATATCAAATATGGACAATCTTTATAGAACTCCTTGATTATATTAATTGCTCTAAGTATACAATTTTTTTTTTAAAAATCTCCTTTTAGAAGAGGGTGATACATTCCTTTTATAGAAAGATAAGGTAGTACACTAGTAAATTACAACATACAAGCATACACAAGATAAGGATAGTTGTCCTTCCTTAGAAATTTCTAAAATACACTTGTCTTTCACAATTAGACTGACCTAGGGGCAATATGCTACTAGACTAGCATATGCCTTACAAAAGAATATTCCTATTCTAAATATTATAATGTTTTTATGAAAGTAATATTATCTACTAGATGGTCCCATTATTGAAGGATCCCCTTATTTATTATATATAAGCTCCATTGCTTTTTGATGTTGGTCTTTGATGAGCTCCAAGTCCACAATTGGCTTCATGAAGTAGACTTCTTCTTGATCAGCCTAGTCATCCAAATCTCTATCATCCCTAGCCATAGCTTCCTTAATGTTCCTTGCCTCTATAATTTTCTCCTTAGCTATGAAGATCATATATAAGATTATTCTATTGTCTCTACTAGATTGGCCTTTTCTCTTGCTCCTAACTGACTACATTTAAAAGTGACCATGTGTTTGTATTCAACTTCATCAATGATTTCAAGGGTAGTGGTCTTGGTAGGAATTACCAACATAGTTCCTAGGAGCTTATAAATTCTAATGATTAATCATTTATCATCTATCAAAAGCCTATTTAAATTCTTTGTCCAAGCACTTAGACCTTGGACCTTGTCCACTATTATTTCCAATATGGTGTTCAAATGAGCTACGCTAATAGTTTTAAACTTAGGAATCTTGTTCCTAATCAAAATGTCAATGAGATCGCTTACTTGGGTCTCTACCTTTTTCCATTATATTATTAACCCCATAGCTACTTCACCTTGTTGGCTTAAGGCATCTTGCCTTAGCTTTATTGAACACAATGAAATAAACATATCAAATAATGAGGCATCAACATGTATATCATGGCATTAGGTACTAAAAAAATGGCTTGTGTTTCCAAGTTTTCTTTTTCTCTTTCCAAATTTTGGATTCTTTCTTTCATCCCTTGGATCCTAGCCTTTGCTTGAGCTGATTGATCCTCAATCAAGTTCTTAACATCCTCCTCATGGATAGGAGCTTCACCAAGTTATTTCCCTCCTATTAGGGTTAACCTATAAAGGACTCAACATTTTGGAAGGTGAATTCCTTAGATCCCACCATGGATTTCCTAGTGGTTACCCTTTCTAATCTAACTATCTCTAGATTAAACTACATTGTGGTGGATGACCTTATGAATTTGAGGCTTTGGGACCTCTACCCTTGTGCTTCTTGATTCTCTAAGAACATCCATTTTTTATCTTTAGTCTTGAAGTAACCATAATTATTCTTTATTCTTATTCCTTCATTATAGGTTTGATCCATGGATTGATATCTTTATGTATGTATATGTTTAAAACATTCATGAGTGCCCATGAGTGGGAGAGAGAAGGGATCTTCTATAGTTTCCCATAAAAAGCCAATCAAGAATGACTAGTCCATGAATGGAGAAATCATCACTGAATAGGTTGATCTCACTAGTAGGATATGTTAGAGTCAACCTTGGTCTTTTGGGTCCAATAGGGACCAATGCCATTTATAATTTCCTCTTTTCCTTAGGAACCACTGGGACTAAATCAAGAGTAAGCTATTTTCCTTTATCTTCTCTAGGCTCCCCTACCTAGATTTGAGTTTCTTCAATTTATTCCCCTTCTTAATTTGTGCCATATGCCTCTACAAGTTCCTTGAGGGCACTCTCAAGTGTCTCATATAGTTCTAAGGCCATTGTATCTATATATTTAATTGGGGAAGGTGGCCTTTCTAGCAAGGCTAAGAATGAGGGTCCCTCTTCAGGTCTCTCTTCCATCTTCTCCTTATGATGGCCTTGTTCGTCTTGCCTTTGAAAAATTTTCCCTTAAAGTTGTGGTTTCTCAACTTGAGGTTGTTCCTTGGATGTCCCAGATAGTCTAGGAAACAAGTGATACTAGAGAGGATACATCTACCATATCTCTCATGCTAGCTTATCATCTTTTGTCAACCTATGCTCTAGCCCTTTAATCCTTACCAACACTTCTTCATAGTTATTTGCCTTAATGTAAATAGTGTCATGAACACCTAAATTATGAATATACATAGGTTTGGGTGTCTTCTTATCCTTCAAATGATCACTTACTATGTTCTTGGGGTCCCACATTTTGAGTTCATCAAATTGAAACCCAAATGAGTCCCTATGTTTGGACATGATTTATACCTATTTCTAATCTTTCAACATGGTCCTTCCAATAATTAAGGGAAGGGATGGAGAAGACCCTTCTTCTTCTCCTTAAAAATTCCATCAACTTCATTGATGAGTTGAGAATAAATTTTTTTCTCAGCCAGCTTTTTCAGTACATACATAGGCAATCTATATGGTGAGGACATGACTCCCTCAATCCTGATAACTACATAGTCTGGAAAGAACCATATGTCACCCATCATATATACATATTTATTGATTAGTGTATGAACTAAAGGCATGGGAAAACCTATAATAGCCTCTATTATGGCTGGGTAGACATAGTCATAGATAAATTACATGTGGTTCCTATACTTAAAGATGTGTAATTTGGAGTAATGGTGGGAAATGGTGGTTTGATCTTGTGGAGACCAGTTCTTGATGCCAAGGAAGTTGATAGAAGAAAGTATGGCATAAAGTAAATAAGACATCATGTAAAATTGCCATCCAATTTTCTTCTTAATGGTAATAAATTGGCACCCTCGGTGAATGCTAGTTAACTCTCCAATAGGGGGTTGAGCTTTTATTCAATCATGAAGTATACATATGAAACCCAGGTAATGTTTACATATATGGTGGAAGGGGCTCCTAATGCTCAATTTAATAAGGTCACGATTACCCCAAATCCCTCTCTGAATTATACAATGGGAATCCTCCTTTTAAGGTCCCTAAACACATGGTTCCCTTGGAGCAACCATGGTTAGAGGATGGTATCCAGGTTGTGCTTGTTGGTCCACTCTTTGATTGACGACAAGTCTACATGGGGATTGGGAAGCTTTTAATATGTTTTAAAGGCCATAAGGGAGATGTATGTAACCTTCTTAGAGGTCCTTTCAAGGATGATCCAATCATTATCTATCCTATAATCAATAAAGATAGGAGCAAGGATATTTATACAATGAAGTACCTTAGGCTTGGCAGTGGTAAAGTGAAGGTGAGCCATTTTAATAGTGACCAAGTCATAGTATTTTCTATTGACAGTAGAAATCCTCTATTCTTCCTTGGTGATGGGCTATAATTCATCCATGATGAATAATATTTTAGAGCAATTCTTATTACCATTATTGAGGGATGCAATATCTAGATTGGTATCTTTGAACATCATACCTTCATTATCTATTGACAAATAGAGTTTTGTCTCTTCTCTTAGTTACTATGTGTAGGCTACCATGACTTTTAATTGCTAATTTATTTACCCTAGATTGTAAATTGTCTCTATGGTAGCTCTTTTGCATTCAAAAACATAATCAATCTCTCTTCAAAATGAATTATAATCAATTGAGTTCACTTGGTTCTCTTTTATGTAGGGTTTAGGGTTTTAGGACTTTAATGGTGGATATATCCAGACTCTAGCTTATACGTGCCTTGTATTTGATTTGAAACTTTGCCTTTATACTTTCAAATTTTTGAGCCCACAAAATATCTTACTTTTTCCTTTTCTACTTGTGTGGTGTTTATGTGGCAATGATCTCAACATTTCATGACATTTTTCATAAATGCCTTTGAGTACTAGCCATTGGTATTTAAAATGCCTTACTTTATTCACTCTATTAGATTAAAATATTGGACTTATTTGAGCCATTTATTTTGATCTAGGATTTTTCCTGTTAGTTAGATCTTTGGTTCTAGTGCCTTGTGGTTATGCCACTTGGCACCACTATAAGCCTTTCAAGTTATTTTGAAAAGTTGGTGTTTTTACACCATTGGATTATGGAGCATGATGAAGCACAAACCATTATACCATCCATCAGTTCTACCTCAAATGTGCTTTCACCATGCATCGAGTCTGTGGGCTCTCAGGACTCTATTGAAAATTCCATGGGGTTTTTGCATCGATGGATCATCCTCCAAAAATGAAGAATGAGTCACTGATCTACAAAGATTCCCAAGCTTTAATTTAGCACATTATTAAGGTGGGACTTACGTTTAAACCTCTTATGATAAGGTTTATTTATTGTTTATTAAACATAAAATAAACTTTAGCGTCAAGTGTTTATGCCTAAGGTTTTTTAGATTTATACAAAGGATACCATGGCTAAATATTTTAGGCTAAAGTTTATGATATGTTAGATAAACACAATGTACACTTTGAGCTAAAAATATTTATGTCAAGCCTATAGAATATGCTTAAAGGGTTCAAAATGATATAATGGTATAATGTCAAATAGGGTTTTATTGCATTAACAAACACACTAAAACCTTTGGTTAGAAACACTTTTTCTAAGTTCTATATAACAAAAACTCTTTTAAAATAAGACTTAGTATAAGTCTATAGTTTAAGGTTCACAATATTTGAACAAAATGCAATGGGGACCTTAAAATATAGACTTAGAATATGTTTATTCTATGTATACTTAGACCATAAAACCATTTCCATATTTATATATTAAATATTTCTAGTGTTTGAGCATCTTCTAAGGCTTCCATTAGTCTATATGGCAATTCATGAGCTTTCTAGCAACATTTTGGAGTGTATTTTGATCCTAAGAAGAATAATTCATTAACTAAAATTTAATGGCCTCATGACCATCATATATGTCCTTGCAGATGTTGAATGACAGTCACATAAACATCAAATTTAAGGTAGTGAAACTTTTAATTTTATGGGCTTAAAGTTAATGGTCATGCAAATATCAAATAGATCCTTGCAGACATTATTTGACGATCGCGTGAATGCTAATTTTAAGCTTGTTAATTTCCTATGGCCCAATGCAAGGGCACCACTTGGCACCTCTATAGGGCTTCCTAGGATCTTGGAATTAATGTACTTCATTAGATCAATATACTGCAAGTAAGTGAGAGTTGTAGGATCATGATCTAGGAGCTTACTCATGATTGGTTGTTTTTGTCAGGTGGGACCCATTGCTTTTAATCTTTGAACATAAGGGTGCCATGTGTTGATCATGTAGGACTTCTGTAATATTTTGACCTTTCAACTATGCCTCACTCCATCTGATCAAATCTTTGAGATAAAGTGAGAACCATTGGATGAAGGCTAAGGGTGTAACTTTATTGGGGCCTTTGTGTCATTGGATCCTTTTCCCATGATGAAGCACAGATCATTATATATTCTAAGATGCATGTTTTTTAAGTCTAATCTCGAGCCTTTCTCATTCTATTAGATTAAATACCATGGTAAAACAAGGGTCATTGGATCCTACAAGATGCAAGGAAATTAAGTTAGGACCTATAGTGATATAAAATACTTAGGCTAAGGTGTTAAAGCTAAGGTCTTGTTCATATTAGTAAATACGATGAGGCATTAGGATTAAAATTTTAGGCTAAGTTATGAATCAAAGGGAATAGGCTAGGAAATATTAAAAGGGACCCTACAAAACTAACATAGATGTAGCTATAAATATAAATAACTTAAAGGGAGAAATAATAAAGGTGACCAAGCATTTTTAGGATAAGTTTTAGTCATGTTAAAAAACATGACTAATCTTAAGATATGAAATTTATGCTTAAGTCCAAAGTGGGTTTTAAAATTTTCTCTCTAATTTAGCTCCCTCCAATATTCAAATTTGAATTAAGGGGTTTGCCAGTGTTTTGGAACATGAGTTTCTCAGGAATAACACCATAGAACTGATAACTAAAATCCATGAAGACCATTTATTAGTAATGTTAGGTAGATTTAAAGCAAAATATGATTAATAAACCTATTTTTTAAAAAGTGTATGATCTTCAAATTCTACAAATGATGTTAACATGCCATATTTTCATGTTTAATCTTCAAGGTTTCTCAAGGGTCCCAATTTTCAAAAATGGGGGTATGTTGGCCTCAATAGGTCCCACCTCACAAAACTAGTCATGAAGATGATGAGGACTTATGGAACTAATATTTAGACATTTGAAATGAGTTTGAAGCCATTAAAGGAACTACTTCTCTTATGGGATGGAATGAAGATGTTGGTAAGGCAACTGCCTTTCCTAAAAATAAATGTGAAAGTTATCAAGAATTTTTCAAGGCCAAACATACCTTCTCAAGGAGCCACTAGGAATTTAAGTTGTTCTTACCCCTACAATCTAAGATGTGATCACTTTGGAGACTATTTTCAAAACTAAAGAGCTATATGAGGTAAATCTTGGATCCTAATATGATTTTATATTCATTAAATACATGCTTACTAAATTAAATATGATAAGGAAGTTGAAAATCAAGAGGTATGACTCATTAAATATCAAAATAAATATCTTTATTTGAAATATTTTCTATCTCATGGAGGAAGTAAGCACATGAAATTCCATTGTCATCTAGATGAATCACTCTTTCTCTAGGTTTAGTGTTGTTTTGTAGTTTCTTTTTATTATTTCCCCTAAGTGTTTGTTAGCATAAGTGTGGTGTGTTGTCTTACTTCCCTTGATTTATGTGTTGTTCTTGTTTTATGTGTTTTAGAGTCAAGTCATCTATCTTGTCTTGGTCAAGGTCCCATTTTAGGTCTGAGTTTGAGTAGTAGCGACTCCATTTCCTAATGGATGGACTACACAACTGGTTTAACATTATTTGAAATCAAGCATCCCTAGGAGGTCACCAAATATGTTAGCCAAATTTTGGCTACCATAGACTAGGTTCACTAAAAATTTGCTTTGTCATATAATCTTTTTCATATCCTTTTCATGCCTTATGAGTTATTCAAGTGGTCTTTTTTAGGTCTTATTAACATAAATTAAATTTCTTTTGACAAATTGAAGTTAATATCTTATGTTTGTCTTATGTTAGTATATCTATACCATGATATGAAAATACTGATCCACAAGATGTTAAAGGTTCATAAATGCCTATTCAAGTCATCCCACACTTTGACCACCTTGCATGTGCATTTTATACTTATTTGGAGAAGTAAAGTTGTTTTTTGAAGTTTAAGGTAAAGTTTCATGCAAGATAAAAGTGCATATAGCCAAGTCTATGATATGTCAAAGATAACAAGATGAAAGGTCCCCATTAATACACTCGTAAAATCTTGTGAAGGAGTTATCTAGCTTTCACATATGTCATAAATGTTAGATCATGTCTATTTTTCCATTTCAACATCCAAAAGAAAGAGAATTACTCTTAAGTAGGTAGTTGAAGGCACTTATATAGACTTGGAGGATCCATATTCAATTGAAAACATTTGAAAAGTGTATCTTCACCTTCCCCAAGTCATTTCCATAGATACCAAGATTGTACATGTCTTAAGAAGCTCATAATTGCTTCAAAACCTCCATCAGCTTCTTTGTAGATGAGAAACGGTCAACTTTATGTATTTAGTATAGATAGAGGAGAGAGAGTGATGATATGAGCTTGTGGGCAGAGGAAGGAGGCCTAATTTCCTTTAAAATTTTGGCATTTGTTCTCAGATTGGTACCCCCTCCTTTATGAGCAATTGTTAAGACCATCATGTGTTGGATTATTTGTGATCCAAATTTAGTTAATTTTAATATTCTTAGTTAATTTTATTTCTTATGTTAAATAAGAGTTGGTTCATGGGTTAGTTGAAAATTATAACCACTCTGTGAAGCTTTATAAGCTTTCATAGTCTTGTAAATATCAACCTGATCCAATATATTTTTGGTGTTATGTGAAAAGCTAAGTTTATGATGCAATTCTTCCATTATTCTAAAGGCCAATAGTGGTATAAAATCAAAAGTGAAGGAGAAACGAGGATGGAAAGCCCTCATTAAGAGTCTAGTGTAATCTTCCTCAAACTATACGATCTTTACATTAGTGATAAACTCTGTCAAGAGATATAGGCATATGACATTTTCGTATGGTGCAATAAAAGTTATAAAAAAGGGTAACACATTTAATTTCCATGCAAGTTCAAATTAAGCATTCAAGTTATAAGTAAGTGTTCAAATTGAGTAGAGGGACACCAAACTACCATAAAATCCTACATAAACATACAAATGTAGGAAGATTATTTTTTAGTTGTTGCATTAAATCTTCCTCAACATAGTATAATGATTAGAAGAATTTAAATTTTTGTATCAGATCATATTTTTTTAAATTATTTTGGTTGAAAATTTTGACAATAGTTACTCCCTACAATCTGTCAATGGTCCTTTCTTCACTTTTTATCTACCTTGTTGAATTATACTTTAGAAATGAAAATTGGACTAGAAGTTACTTGAGAAATGTAGGACTAAATGTTACAAAGGATTTGTTACAGCCCTGTGGCTATGGGAGGAGCAAATAACATCTTCATTTTTTATTAGGGTGACTTTAGGTTGAAGCCTATTTGCTAAATTGATGCCCATTTTTACCATGTTGGAGTGACTATAAAGGGCTTGATGGAATAATTTATGATGTCCAATAGTACCAAGTAGATGTAATTTTGGATAATTTTATGTATGACATGGAATTCAATCATCTTTCTTGCCATGAAATGACATCCAACATTTAGTAGTGTCTTTTTCATCGAGGCTGCAAATGGTTTCTTCAATAATTTATGTTTTATTTTATTCCTATGGCTCAATGGGTCCCTCCATGTGAAAAACTCAAATTCTTCTGGGTTGAATAAATTTAGTGAAATATTTTGTTTTTACATGCAGGAATTTTGTTAAGTGAATTAATTTCACATGCAATAATTTATTTTATTTTATGACATCAAGAATAATGTAAGTTCAAATAGGAGATCTTCCATTTATATTTCATAAATAAATATAGAGTAATTGGTGAAGCTTGTTTTTTTAAATCCTTGTAATTTGGAGAGATCTAGGGTTCAAATCCCCTCAAATTATTTCTTTTGGGTCAAATTAGTGATATAACGGTGTATTTATGTCTTTTATAGATAAATTTTTGACAAATCACTATTTTATCTAAAGGTGGTCATGTGCCCAGGTGATTTCTAGGTTTTTAGATGTTCCAGACATAATGAAATGGTTAATTTTGTAATGTTAAGTATATTTGTATGATTTTTTCAACAAATTAATGAAACTAATATATAAAGATACATTTTTTTATCTAAACCAACATATTTTAAATGATAATTTCCATATTGTTAATTCTTACTTGTGTTGTCGATGAATCAACCATCCTTTATAGGTACCTTAGGATCCTCTTGATTGACAAACTATGAGAATATTATTGGAGGTTGGAAGATCCATTAGAGGCTAGAGGACATTTACCCTCTCTAGTTAACTATTTGCTAGGAGTTTGGGTTCAATGCTTGAATGACAAATTTTGGTTTATATTATTGCTTTCTATTCTATTTTTGGATTTATATCTAAAATTCATGATATAGATTAGATAGAGTTAGTTGTTTTTATTTATCTCGATGCATGGCTTCTTACCTCTTACCTAATAAGGGAGAAGATTTAGGCATTAGTTAGACTTCAATCAGTCTTCGATGATAGTATGAATTGATAGGGTTGCTATCAATAGTAGTGTTGATCAAAGTAATTAGAATTTATTAGGAATCATGAAGATGTGCCGTAAAAAGTATGGGTTTGTCATTTTGACAAGTTCTTGTATGGGAACTTATGTGGGTGATATAGTTGGACATGCTATATCATGTTCTAATATAGTATGGTACATTGATCACTAGGGATGAGTAGGACTTAATTGTGTTCATCAACTATTTTTTCCCACAACTCATAGGTGTAGGATTCTTTATGGAGCAACATAGTTTTTATTCAGTGCTAGAGGTATAATAAACCACTTGTAGTTGTGATAGAGTTTTTCTGATGACTTTAAAGTCATTGATTCAATTCATTCATCTTTTATACCCCTTTAGATCAAGGGGTAGTGTTTGATATTATTTATGATCCAAATTTAGTTATTTTAAATATTATTAGTTAGTTTGATTTGTTATGTTAAATAATAATTGGTTTACATGTTAGTTAAAAACTGTAACCACTCTTTGAAGATTTATAAGCTTTCATGTTCTTATAAATATTGACCCAATATAATATATTTCTAGTATTATGTGAAAATATAAGTTCATGATGTAATTCCTCCATTATTTTGAAGGCTAACATCAGGTGGTCTTAAACCCTAAAAAAACCCCAAGGTTCATTTTTACATAACTTTTAGGCAATTTTTGATCTTGTTGGAACAAGTTGATAATTTTAAAAGGTCTGTATGGGTCTTCACATCTATCTAATATCTTTCTCTATTATGTTCACATGTGTGAACAACAAATATCAAGAGAAACCTTCATGAGACACAAGTAGGTTTACACATAAGGTTTTGAGATTCTTGCAGGGTTCAATGCATACAAGTATAAATCACATGTTTTCACCATCTTCTCACTCCATTAAAATCTCTCTCAAATTAATGTTCACTACATACTATCCCTCTAATAAGTCACATCATGATTCACCTTAAGGACTGTGTATAAGCTACCTTCATAAAAATGGTTTGAAAGAGTCCAACCTTACATTATCAAAGACATATAAGGGTCATGACCTCATAATAAGTGTAATGAGGAAATAGATAAGTTTTTTATGTTTTATAATATAAAAATATAAACATGAAAATCTTCAAATAATGAAAATGTAGACCTATAGGTCTATAGACTTGTAGGTCTCTTTTTCATGTGAGATGCATACTTAAAAGATGAGGTTAACATAGGGTTTAGTCTTGAAGTGAAGGAAATTTTTTATTTAAATCATGTGATATAATTGTATAGGTTTTAAAATATTTAAAGAGACTTTTGGATTAGAAGATAAGACTTAGAATGGAACCTTGCCATAAACTATAACATACAGTCATGTCTTAGATAGACTTGAGAGAGAATATGATACTTATGTTGTGGAGTGAATTATTGAATGGTTTTTAAGAGTCATAGTGAGATAAATAAAGGGTATTTTCCCTTGGATAAGTCAATATAAATTTAGAAAGTGTGTTCTTGGATATTAATACTCAAGAGATCTAGATTGGATACCTATATGCCAGTTAGAGATACAAACTCATTTTCAAGCATTAACAAGAGAAGAGGCAATGTTTTGCATGGGAGATGGGTTTAGATGAAGATTAAAGATGTATGGAATCACTAGAGAGTGAGAAATGTATTGATTAATTTTAGAGGGTGATATAAATAAAATGCATCTTAAGCTTATGGTCATTTAGCCCAGTAACTACAGACAAAATGGTCAAATTTGAGCAAATGAGGTCTCATATCATAGGGAGAACAAATAAAAGAGTACATGTGAGAAGAATGGAACAAATTAAGCCTATATATTTATATTTTAAACCTCAAAGTGTTTTAATTAAATAATAAATGCTTGAAGGTAATGAAAGACCCAAAAGGCTAACTATGTTTAATAGGCCTAAATGAAACACTCATAGACCTATGCATGAATGTGGTAAAAAATTGTAGGTTTTAAAGAGAGTGTAAATATTAAAAGCCTCAAGAATATGATTACCATGTTACCAAATATTTCATGAGTTTTAAATCACTAGGCAAGAAAGGGAATGTTTAGGTGAGTTGTTAGGGGCAATAGTGCATGATGAGCTATAAACCCTAAGAATCAACTAATGGAGGTTACAATAGACCTAGAGAGGAAAAGTAATAAATAATAATATTGTAATGGGTCATGATGTATGACACAAACCTCCTTAAAATATTAAAGGTTAAAACCAAACTCCAAGATGGCATTTTCAAGTCAAACTCTCTCTCAAACTCATTAAACATAGTCTACCTAACCTGAGAGGCATCTTCTTAAGATTAAAACTATACAAAAGGATTTTCATGGGAAAATAATATAATTGGGGATTTTAGGGGCCTTTGTGTACTTTTTTTTTTGTGGCATTAGTTCATTGATTAAGGCCCTAAGCTTTATGAATCATTGTTAAGATGATAAGAATGTTTCTAGCTACCAAGGAGATATGAAATGACCCAATGAGAGAGAAAGTGTTTATAAACACTCAAATTGCATTTAATTTCCATTAAAAACAATTAAACATCATTATTTAATCTAGGAATACCCTTACCATGAGATTTTATTATGCTTCCAGCTATACAAATGCATTAAATGTTGTGTTTTTTATGAGGTTTTAGGCTAAAAATAGGGTGTTTGATCTCCTAAATAGATGTAAACTATTGGTGAATGTGTCTTGAAGTGTATTATATCTCATGATTTCCAAAAATCTATACATTTTACCTTATAAGTACTCCTATAGGTTTGTTTCTAGAAGGTAGGATGAGAAGGCTTGTGAAAGACTTTAATGTTGACCATTTCTTGGTTCACCCACCTACACAAGGTTCTAGACCCTCAAATTTGACATGGAGAATGCTTGGGAGGTCCTAAAAGTGAATAAAACACTTTGATTTTCACATGTGTTAGAGGTTAATGGAGCAAAATCTTAAGTGCAAGTACAATTATCCACCTATTTCTCTCTCTAATTAGCCCTCAATTAGGTTTTTAGGCCTAAAAACCTAATTGAGGGCTAATTAGAGAGAGAGATAGGTGGATAATTGTACTTTAACTTAGTGTGTTATCATAGAATTTGTCATAAAGATATAATATCATACTATGTACTCAAAATTATGCCTCATTTTTTAATATCATCTATATATTTTTCTACACAATGAGTTTTGTGTTTTTTTAGGGTTACAAGGAATTGAGGGCAAGTATAAGCTTTAGGTGTAAAATGAAGTGATATAGAGTGATTGATGAATCTAAGGGAGTTAAATAATTTTTTTAAAGACATGAGATGTGTCTCATATAGAATAATTGATTTCATAAGGATATAATCAAGATTTAAGGCTTTTGAGTGAGAGAGGTATAGTAAGAACAATTAGGTTTAAGACACCTAAGAAGATTTTATCATCATTACAATGTCAATATAAGGAGGGTTATAAAATTGATGCAAGGTGTCAAGAAAAAGGGAAGAGAGTAGTTTAATATGACTTGATGATAAAGAAGGTCACTTGTCACTTTCCAAGCCAAGAAGAGGGTAGTTTAAAGAAGAAGCAAGAGGTGTCAAGCAAAGGGAGAAACTCCTACACCATTTACAAGATGATGCATCTTCAAAAAATAAACAATTCCTTGAAGACCTTATGAAACTAATCTTCATCCTATTTCTTGATTTTAACTCTTGTCTTATACTTGTTGATTTCTCTCTTCTATACCCCTTCTGTCTCTTCTACTCTCATTCTCTATAAATGTAGCCTTGATTATATTTGTATGGGATCCTCCACCTAGGTATCGTGAAGCTCTATCCATTTGTATGTCTTTTATCAATGAAAGACTACTAGTTTTACCTCCTCCTTTGACTGTACTTAGTGTGTGTGCATGAATAATTTATATTTTCAAGTGATTTACTTAGTATTCCTTGGCATGTTGTCCTTTTCTAACACCTATATGCAGTTTGGAATCTTCTTTGGCATGTCATGTGAAGTGTTAGGGTTGAATGATTTTTTCTACTCATTCGTGTCATTCTATGACTTCTTGATTAGTCCTCTTAGCCTAAACATATATCACAACCTCCACATTGAAGTGCTTATGTGAGAAATTTAGATTAGGGGTAGTGTATCTTAAAGTTAGTATCATGGTCTACATGTACACATGCAGTTGGTTGGCTGTGATCAACCAATTTGGTGTATCATTCCCTTATTTAGTTTGATTTCATGTTGTTCCTCTCCATTTTCCTTATAAGTTAGTAGTGTAATAGATCATAATTGATACATCAAGGGGATATATCCTTATAATCTATAGGTTTTGTCCACCTAAAGGTCACCCACATCCTAGGATCAATACCATTGTATAGCCCAAGTTGAGAGGGATTGGATCACCCTCTCAAGGGTCAAAATTTGAGATATAAAAAAATCTATATACATAATGGAATTGATAAATATCCACAACTAGTTATTCTTGAATCCATGTTAAATAATGATGAAGATAACTATTTTTGATAAGTTTTACATGATTACTATAGTCATATAAAATGCAAAAATTGGTAACTTGAGCATGGTGAATGACACCCAACCCATAGGTCCCTCTTGATTACTCTAATGACCCTCTTAGTCTTATTTTCACTAATTCCTAGTCATTTTTAGCCTTCTAGACCTGATCCCAACTGATCTAAGACCCTCATTTCATGACCAAACCATCCCCCTAGGTCTTGTCTACTCAAGATAATAGCTCCACACTAGGACTATAGTGCTAATGTCACTCCTATCCACTTTCGAGATTATTGTTCAAGCTCATTTATAGCCCTAATGGTCAATTATTTTTGGTTTCCCATCCTTATCCTTGTCAGCCTAACATGAGAAAATTGAATCCATGACCAATACATCCTTATAAAATCCCATTCAAAGATCATTTGGAAAGGGTTGGCAAAATATCACAAAGCAAGCAAGAATGCAAGAAAGACTATTCAAGCATATTCCCCTATTCTCTACATATATTTATCTAATACTATTTATAGCTTATTAAAATCCTTACACTAGTCCTTAGTCATCTCAAGCACACCCATTTTAACATTTAGTTGCATTCTCATATCACAATTATACCAATAAATTTCAAAGGGAGAACTACATATGACTTGATCCCTCTTTGAAGTATTGGTACATAGGTAGTGTGCTCACACAAGGGGTGTGGATCCATGTCGAGTGAATCCTACACACAATAAACTCTCTCTTGTTTAAAATTGGTCAAAATACAATGGAAGATAGGGTTTGAAGATAAAATATGCTCTACAAGGAGATATATAGACTTTCAACTACCTAAACGTCTAAAACAAAACCTAGAAAGCTCATATCTTCAACACAATAGCATTGAACAAGGACTAGAGTACTGGTGCCACTCCTATCCACTTTTACCACTCCTATCTAATAAAAACATGAAAGTGATAATACTATTTGTGATAGTGTCCTAGGTCTGCATAGTAAATATCAGATCTTGTCTCAGTTAGATCAATAATGTTTAAGTTTTATTTTCTCCCTCTTATTACTATTTTTATAAAATCTCTAATTACCAATAAATTTCACAAATTAGTAGCTTATTTACCACATATTATTTATTGATTTATCAATCTAGACCCTTAACAAAAATTGGTAATAAAACCCTAATTATTCCCAAAATTATTAAATCATTTGATGAACCCGACTTACTTCATTTGTGTACAACAACCCTAGAAACTCTAGGATAAAATTCCTACTAATTTTTTCTATAAATTTATGAATTTTTATTTGAATATTTAAATCAAAAATTTATTTCAAATTTTAAAATTTAGTAGTAAATTTTAAAATAATTTTCTTTCAAACCTTAGTTGCCCATACTAGGTCCCAATATTTTTTTAGTAATTTTCTAAAATTTTACTAACATATTAAAAATTAGCAAATCTAATTTCATTTTCAAAATTCCATAGTATTTTGAAAAATATCATTATCAAAACCCTAGTTGGCCATACTAGGTCTTAGTATTTTTCAATTATTTTTTGAACAATTTTCTAAATTTTTATTAGCATATTAAAATCAAAAAATCTATTCAAAATTCAATAGTAATTTCAAAAAAAAAAAAAATCTCAAAACCCTAGTTACACATACTAGGTCCTATTCAATCAAGCATTTTCTAATAATGTTATATAATTTTTTTTGCATATTAAAATCCAAAAATCTAATTTCATTTTCAAAATTTCATAATATTTTGTAAAAATATCATTATCAAAACCCTAGTTACATATACTAGATCCCATTACTTCTTGAGTTATCACCTTACATGTTTATGAGCTTCGTATCCTTTATGCAATCCCTAGTTAACTATTTTTAGGATTTTACATTTCTTATATTTAGTATCTTCTTTATTTATCAGTTTGACTATTACAATTTTTTGCAAAAACTTCAATCAAATTTCAACTTGTTTTCTTACTTTACCAATGGCCCAATATACCAATTTTGATGAAACTGATAAAGGGTAACTTCAAGAAATCTTAACTAAACACCCTAACATGCAATATGACATGCTTAAAATACTATAATAATATTAACAAAGAGTGAACAATGGTCAATCTTCCCAAATCATAGAGCAACCAGTTACAAATGACACTACAAGAGCAACTATGTCTCAACAATCCCTATTGCAGCCCAACCTGCCTCTGTTCCACCTACTACAACTAGTACATCTTTGTCTCTTGATGTGGCAGCCCTTATGCAAGAGATAAAATATCTTCAATCTAAGGTGCTACATCTTAAGCAAGGTACCTCTAGACTTACACAAGATTTGGACTTTTTTGCTCTACTACATACACCATTAGTACGTCACATTGCTTCCACACCCTTGACACGAGGTTTTGTTCAACCCAAGCTTACTCTTTATGATGGAAAGGGTGATCTAGAGAAAATATTGAGACATTTTCACATATCATGCTTGGACAATGTTCTAAATTATTGGATACTTACCAAGTTCTTTCCATGGAGCCTAAAAGATTATGCTTTAAAATGGTTTTATAGTTTACTGAATTAGTCAATCGGTGCATTTAATCCTTTAATTGACATGTTCCTAGCTCATTTTATCATTAACATTGATGAAAAGGTTTCATATGCCCAAGTTTCACAATAGAAACAAAGGTCAAATGAGCATCTCATATATTATGTTCTTCAATATAAGACTATCTTGGCTAAGATGACTAGCCCCATGGCTGATCAAGAGTTACAAGATATGTTCAAATAGAGTCTCTTGCCAGCTTTGCATGAATCAATTATGTCAAACACTAAATGAAAGAGAAGTCAAGTTAATTTTAATGGGTAAAATCAAGTACACAAGTATCTCAAAAAAAACTAACAAGAGTAACAATAAAGTCCCATAGAAGGTCAAGGTCAATGATAACAAGACTCAAAATCAACCAATAGTTAATTTAGCTTCAGAGTCCCCTTAGCATGTGGTTTTATCAACACCTCCTTGGCATAATTTACCAATCTACCAATTTCTTTAGCTAGATTTTACAATAGTTATTAGGGAAGTTGACCCAACAAAGACTTTTTTGTGGGGATATGATCAACATGCATTTTGTGAGTTTCATAGGGCACCAAGTCATACAAAAAATAGATTCATCAGTTTGAGACATAAGATACAAGATTTAATAGATGGTAATATTATTGATCTTGGCACTTAAATTGAGCCTCCTCAGGAAAAGGAAATACATGAGAAAGCTTTGAAAATATTCTTAATCATTTTTCATAACATTCGAAACAAGAGATAGGGGATCAATCAATGTTTCATCATGCATATCATGCACATCCCCCACCAAATAGATTTAGGGAACCTTTAGTTGAGTTACATACTTTGAGTAACATGATTGATGTATATAATTTCAAAGATATTACTAGACCTTCCATCTCCTTCTTAGAGTAGGAGAATGTTGAGGATGATATGGACTATCATGCCCTCTATTAGATCTCACATTCATAATCATCCTATTCATATTGTTCTCATAAACAATGGATCCAGTGTGAACATGTGCATTATGATATTATTGTAGCATTTAAGATATTCAAAGTAGGATATTATACTAATAAACATAGTTATTAGTGGATTTAGTGGGCATATACAAAGTTCACTGGGTGATATTTTACTTCATCTACAGGTTGGTCCAACACATGTGGCCACACCATTCATTATTATTACCAATGTAGGAGTTTTTGATATGTTACTTGGTTAACCATGGCTTCAAAAACTTTGAGAAGTACCTCCAAAAATTCATAAATTCATGAAATTCATTCATGATAATTAGGTTATTATAGTTAGTGGAGTTCTATATGAGTTACCACTCCCCAATTTAGAGCCATCTTCTACAGTATAGTCATCAATTTTAGTTTAGCTTCTAGTTCCAGTTTCTCCACTAATTATAGTTCCTCCTCTAATTTTGATTCAACCATAGTTGAGGCATCCATCACTAGCATAGAGAGTTCATACACCTCCATAGATTTAGGATTATAGATAGCTTCTGGCTATAATGTTCACACTCAGGGTAGCATCATTGAAATCTCATGTATCTACTCATAGAGCACGTGTTCAAAGAGCTCCTACTGCTAGATGGGTCCTTAAGAGCCCTATAATTGCATCCACTTCTCAAATTTATAGGGGGACCCAATAGTTGGTTTCTACCTTAAATATTTTAGAGAATTTAAAACATATATAGCTTTTATAGCCATAGTCTCAGTATTTTCATCGTGCTTCATGATCACACATAATTCCTCTCCTTGATATAGGACACCATGATAGGGAGTCTCCCATGAGACTCATCAGTTAGTATCATCCTTTTGCTACTTACTTGTACATAGTTTCTCAGTATTTATTGTACATATTCTTTATATGATAGCTTGTACATAGTTCATAAACATTTCAAGAATTCAAAAACATGCAAATAATTCAAAAATGCCAAAAATATTTTGATTATATGCATCATCCATGCTTTACATTTCTAATATCATGCTAGACTTAAATTTGTTGTTCTATGCTATTGTTTGTCAATTTAGCTACATTACCATTCTTCACTTGATCTTCTTTGAATGTGTGTAGTGACATCTAGCTCTTTGATTGCTTCACTTTACCCATTGAGGGGTATCTTACTTCTACATCGAGACATACATCGATATATATACCCACTGGGGCATCTTCTATATGACTACACCATCCAGGTTATGTCATTCATACTCCACACACTCTAGTTATCATGTTGATGTACATTACTTACTAACTTACATAGATTACACTATCAACACTCACTAGTATATAACACTTGTGTATTTCCTAACATATACCTAGTCTTGTACTAACATGTCTTGCATACTTTCATACTCTTACTTTGACTAGTTATATGTGATTGTATTTTCTAGTCTTTACATGCTTTATCTTCTTACTTAGCATAGATTGATGTGATAACATTCCCATTTCTTGTTTATTTTTGGTATGTGTCTTAGGACATTTGCCAATATCCTTTTCTTTTATTCATGTGTGTGATTTTGGAAATTTACCAATGGTCCTTGCCTATACTCTTCTATATGATTTTGGCTTTCATGCCAACCTTTCTTATTTCAATTGTATGTGTATGTGGCATTTGAACATGCCTTGTATGCTTACTTTCTAATTTGAGTGACATGTACCCATATCCCTTGTTTGCTTGGCCCCTTAGCCACCCTTGTATGCTTCTTACTTAGTTTCTTATGTGTTTGTTGCTTATTTGATTCTCATTACTTGTAATTCCATGATTCACATCATGCATTTATGTTGCTTTTTGAATGCCATGATGGACATCATGCTCCATCCCTCTAACTACTAACTAAGAACTAACAACTAAAAACTAACCAGACTTTCATTTTTAGTTTAGTATATTTCACATGATATTAAATTTTTATATCTATCTAGGCATAACCCTATTGATTTGACAATCTCTCAATACAAACCATGTTATATCTTGAGATATCTTGTCAATTGTCATTGTTATATCACATATTTTGTAGAATAACACACTTACAGGGATCTTTCTTCTAAGGGAAGTTATTATAGGGTCTCCATTCCTACCCTTATAAGATGGGGAAATAAACATATGTTTTTTCATAGAGGTTAGAGATCCTATCAACCAAAAAATATAGTTTTTAAACACTCAAAATAACAACTAGACATCAAACCAGTCAGAATAGACCAGGTACATAGTCAAGAATCTAGAATAGTCATCAGATTTGGCCCAAGATAATAGAATAAAGACTATAATATAGAATTGGTGGTGCTATTATCCATTTATAGTGCTCTTTTCCAAACAACATAAAAATAAGAATTTCTAAAAGCAGGCAGAAAAGTAGGTTTAGCTATAGATTTGCACATCTAGACCAATTTAGAATCAGTAGTTCTAGTATACATTTTAATTAGAGAATATAGAAATAGGGGAAATCATACACTACATGATGGGTCTTACTTCTATTTTTATATATGATAGTTGGTATAACTTCCATATCAAAATCCATGTACTAGACATCAGTGATTGGGGACAATGTGCGTGGCACATTTATTTCATTTCTTTCCTAGTTTGGCATTATCCAAACATTCTCAATAATTATGTGCCTTATTCTATTTGTAGGTGGTTGACATAATTTTGGAGTATCTTTCATACAAGCCTACCCTCCATATTCCCAAGTTATCAATTTCCCAAGTGGCTTCCACATAAGCTAGATTCTCAAATTTGGAGTGGCTTTCATACAAGCCTAATCTCCATCTTTTAGAGTGGCCAAGAGTGACCTAGTTTCTAACATACATTTGGCTATCCATGCCAAATTTTTCATATTAAATTATATTCATGGGATTTAGGATCCATCTCATCTGACATACATTTCATACCGGTATCAGTTCATAGCTTCACTTCATAAGGAAATGATGGAGCCAAAGGACTAGCTAGTCTTTATATTCTTGAGCCACCTATTCAGAGGGATTAGACACATAGTCTAAACATTGATTATCAAACACATAACCACATAGCTTCATAAGGAAATGATGGAGCCAAAGGGATAGCTATTCTTTATATTCTTGAGCCACCTATTTAGAGGGATTAGACACATAGTCTAAACATTGATAATCAAACACATAACCACGTAGCTTCACTTAGCCTTTGCATTCTTGAGCCACTTTTTGGGGAATTAAGCACTCAAATACATTCATGATATCAATCTTGGTGCAACATCATCTAACATTACTCAACATTACTCAGAATCACTCATCATCACAATAGGTTTTGTATTGGTCCATGTACCTAGTGATGTGTATTCATTCTTTTCTCTTCCTCTCTCTTATCCATCTTTGTATGTTGTTATTTTAGATATAGTGTATCTAGTATGAACTGATCTACTCTTTGTTTTTTTTTTTTAGATTCACACTTCATAGCATGCTCTCTCTATTTACACCCAACATCACATAAGCTTCATGAGATTTGCCCTTATAGGTAAATTCAGGTACGCTTTCTATTTTTCCTTTATCCCAATATTTTATTTTTTCACATCACTAGAATAAAGGGGGGAATATAGTCATATAAACTAAAAAAGGTAGTAAATTGAGAGTGGATAATGACACTCAACCCATATGTCCCTCTTTTTTTCTCTCATGACTCTTTTAAGCTTATTTTCATTGATTCCTAGTCATCTGTATGCTTTCAAACTTGATCCTAGCTGAGCTAAGACCCTCTTTTTATGACCAATCCATCCCCCTAGGTCTTGTTTACTCAAGACAATAGTGCCACACTAGGACTATAGCACCAATGCCACTCCTATCTACTTTTGGTAATATTGTCTACGCTCATTTCTAGCCCCAGTAATCAATTCCTTCTATTTTCCCACCCTTGTCCTTGTTGGCTTAACATGATCAAATTAAATCCATGACTAGTAGATCCCTATAAAATTCCATTCAAAGATAATTTATAAAGGGTTGGAAAAATAGCACAAAGTAAGAAAGACTACTCAAGCACATTTCCCTATTCTCTACATACAACCATCTAATACTATTTCTATCTTATTTAAATCCTTACACCAGTCCTTAGTCATCTCAAGCACACCTAGTTTATCATTTCCTTACATTCTCATATCACAATTTCACCAAGCACTTTCAAAGGGAGAACTACATATGGCTTTATCCCTCTTCAAAGTATTGGTATGTAGGAAACGTGGCCACACAAGGGATGTGAATCCACGTCCAGTGAATATTACACACACTAACCCCCCCTTCTTGCTCAAAATTGATGAAATTATAATGGAAGATAGGGTTTGAAGATAAAATATTCTCTATAGGGAGATCTACAAACTTTTAACTACCAAAACTTTAGAGACAAGGTCACATAGACCTATCAAACAAAACCTAAAAAGCTTAGATCCTTAGGACAATAGCACCAGATAAAGACTAAAACACTAGTGACAATCCAATCCACTTTTGATGCTCCTATCCAATAAAAAAATGAAAGTTAGAATCTTATTTGCAATAGTGTCCCAAGCCTATATAGTGAATATTAGATCTTATCTCAATTGGGTCAGCACAATTTAAACTAAATCTTATTTTCTCCATCTTATTACTATTTTTAGAAAATCTTTAATTACCAATAAATTTCAAAAATTAGTAGATTATTTATCACATTATTTACTAATTTATCAATCTAGATCCTTTAACTAAATTAGGAATAAAACCCTAATTATTCCCAAAATTATTAAATTAATTACCTAGAGATATTTTCTTGGTATAATAAAAATATTATTGGAATTGACATTACACATGAAATTTATAATATAGTATTATACCCAAATTAAAAACCAATTTTAAAAAATAAAATAAAATTCCAAAAGTGTTAGTTAAGAATGAATTTAAAAACTAATGGATGTTTCTTTTATTTAAGTTTTTTATTATCCCGAATGGATTTATAACATAGTATTAATTATAAATCCTAATGGAGACACTTGATGTTGTAATAATTATTATAATTTAGACAAGGAATGCAAAAAATATTATTTTCCATCACCAAACATTGATATGATAGTCATCTCTATTGTTGGTTATGAAACATTATCATTTATGTATAATTTTTATGGATACAATCATATATATTAATCTTTTACACCAAGAAAAAGCATCATTTATCACACCATAGGGAATATTTTGTTATGTATGCATGGAATTTGGATTAAATAATGTAGGAGATACTATAAGGATATGACACACAAATTTCATATTATATACATAATACTATATAATATAAAATGGATGACTTATACAATATAAACATTGACAAGATCATGTTACAAACTTATGGAAAATATTTGAGTGACTATAGAAGCTCGATGTGTGTTTAAATCCAAATAACCTATTTTGAGCTATTTCAAGTAAATTACTCAAATATATAACATATATTATATAGAAATTTAATTATACCCTAATAATATCAAAGTTGTCATAGATATGCCTTGCCCAACAAGGTTGAAGTAATTATGGTGCTTACAAAGAAAGATTCAAGCACTCAGGCATTGCGTAGCTTACTTAGATGAAATAACATAATATTTAATGCATATATTAAATAAATATACCAAATTTTAATGGTATTGTAACTTTAAACATCTTAATCCACCTATTCTCATACCTCTGATACTATACAAGATTTTACTATTTTACATTTCCACTATAAAACATGCCTTGGGAACTTTACTAGCACAATATGATGATGATCATAGAGAGTCTACTATTTAATACATTAGTTTTACATTATTAGACTATGATAAAAATTACAATACAAAGGATTTTTTTTAGCTCTTGTATTCATAGCATAGAATTTATGAAACTATATGCTTAATATTGAGATGCAAGCTATCAAAAATTGGACCCACTTAAAATTTTCATGTCCATGTCACATTTATCAAGATGTATTTATAAATGGGTTATTTTATTCATGGAATTTTATTTGAAATTCATATATTATAAATCAATAAAATGAAAAATTATAATAGATCACTTAGCTATGGCCCTATTAATAGATATATATCTAATTAATGATGATTTTCATGATGAATTTAATGCATATCACATTGATAATGATACTTGGATAATGTATTTTGGTAGATCAAAATGTTCCATTAGTGTTGGAGTGGGTATAGTTTTCATTACACCTCAATATCAGCCATTTCCATTAGTTTATCACTTGGGATTTTCATGTACAAATAATATAGTATAATATGAGGATTTAATACTTAAATTATATATTACATGCACATTAAAAATAAGATTTCTAAACTTATATGTATATTATTAGTTGGGGTTTAATAATATCTTATCTATTTATCAAACTAAAGAAGGAAATTTAATCCCATGAAAATAAATGGTACAATTACTAATGATACATTTTAAAATATTTTAAATAGAAAGTATACCCTATAAAGACAATAGACATGTTAATGCAATGGCTAGTGTTGTTTACTTCTTATTGAAATCAATCATGAACACATGATTTTTTAATCCATCCACTACAGCTTCATTAAGTTACTAAAATAGTTATATATGTTTCATAAGCCTTGGTATTTACTTGTAGCACAAAAAACTTAGAATGGTATATATATATATATATATATATATATATATATATATATATATATATATATATATATATATATATATATATATATATATATATATACAAAAAAAACTTAGAATGGTATATATATATATATATATATATATATATAATTTATTATATTAGGTTATTATCTTGGAAAATGCTACACAAAATGATAAATCCAAATTATAGAATGAATAGATTTTGTATATTCTAATTGGATGATATTTAATTAAAATTTCATTTAAAAGGCATTTAGTTTGATGGATTAATCATAAATAATATAAAATAACCTTACATGAAATACATGATAGTGAATGTGAAGGTCAATAGTGGCAAAATAATGTCTTACAAATTTTTAAAGTAAAGGTCACTATTGGCCCAAAATGGAGCATTAATGTCACCAATATGAAACAATATGCTCACAATGCTAGAAACATAGCAATCTAAATAATACACCATCACAAGAATTGTAACTTATTATTTTTGTGTGGACATTTTCCATTTGGTAATTTAATTTGATTAAAAAGATAAATCCAAAATAATCATAAGGTCATAATTTCATCATTACAACTATAGAATATTTTACAAAATTATTTGAAGCCATGTACCCTTATAGTATACCATATGAGAATACATATTTCAATTATTGACAACATATTATTTCAAAGTTTAGATTACCATACGTAAATATAATAGGTAATGAATCATCCTTAAAAAACAAAATAGTTAAACAGTTACATGTTAAATTCAATATATTCCATACTCTCTCTACTCCACACTACCCATAATAAAGTGGGCAAGAAGAAGCAAAAAATAATACTATAATAAAAAAATATTCAAAACATGGGAAATATTGGAAAATTAGATTTTATATGCATTCAAGGCATATTTCATAAGTGTGCATATACCAATGAAGGATACACTATACTCTCTTGCTTATGGAATAGAAGCAGTGCTCCCTCTAGAATTGGAATTTCATTCTTTGTAGGTCTCTTTAAAATACATTATTAGTAATAATGAGTATTGATAAAAAAAATGTTACGTGAGATATAAATGGTCTAAGAAAAGTGTATACAATCAATTTAACATCTAAAATTATATTAAACTCACATCAAAAAATCATATGGAAAGAAGGCCCATAATATGAGTTTCAAATTGGAGATTTAGTGTTAAAATAGAATCATAAAAATACTAATACAAATAAAAAAACTAAAGGTAAATTTATAACAAATTGGTTGAAATCCATTTTGATATAGAAGCTTATCATTTGGCTACACTTGAAGGGAAATTTATGAATAACCCCATGAAAATAATGCACTTGTTCCAATATTATACATAAATAATAATTCAAATGTGTTAAAAATTAAAAAAATGTTCAAATATTTTACAAAATTATAAAAACATTTAAAATTTTCAAATATATAAAAAAAATAGAAAAAGATTCAAAAAATTCTATAAAATCAAGACCTAAGCATGACATGAATTCCTATTTTGTTGATTTAAATGTGTTTTTATCACATATTTAGTATATATCATTTTTTTTCATACATGCATGAATTTCATGATATGAGTGTGATGAATGGCATACAAATTATACATGGATTCTTAGATGTTGGAATCACTTTTACCCAATGACCATGTTATGTTAGGGGCATCTTATTCTACAATTTACATTTTCATTGGTTATATCTATTTATGATCTCTCTACCATGTTGAGCTACATCTTACAAGTGTGTTTAAAAATACTCATATATTGCATTGTGTTAAATATATAAGTTACTTTTATATGATGTGGAATTGATACATATGGATGAAGTATACTAGTTTTCACTTGTTCTATGTTCCTTCATTTTTGTTACTTTCTTGCATTATAGGATAGACATTTCTTTATTATTATTTATATACATTGGGCCTTGTGTGTGTGATATATTCATGTACTTCATTTTTAACATTCTTAATTTCCTTTGTGTGTGCCCCTTGGGAATTTTTTTTTGTAGCATGATCATTTCCTTTATATGTGGCTCTTTACCTTCTGTGTGACATTATGTGATTTAAATATTATGATTTTTTAGTTTTATTAGTGGTGCCATGATTCATATCATAATTTTTTACTATGTATTCTTATTGAGAGATGTTTATTTTACTAAACATTTGATTTCTTTATCTTTATATACATGCTAATTTTATGCCTCACATTCAATATGTTTCATACATGCTTCAATGAAAATTATGTTACTATGATAACATGTTATCCATATGTCAACATGATTATACATGATTTTATCTTTATCACATGATATAATTTACTCTTATTTTTATATTGGTGACTTTTAGGCTAAATCCCTCATCTCAAAATGAGGCATTATAGTGGGATTTTCTTAGATATTCAAGAATCCATGAGGATAAAAATAAGATTTTATGATAGAGTAAAAATTTCAAAGATTAAAATCAATTTATAAATTATATTAATGTCACATATTGGCACATTGATATAGATTATGAGGGTGTATAATATGCATAAGCACAATGATTATAAGATAAAAAATTAAAGGTTTCATATATAGTTGTAGTTGGTCTCACACACATAGATATATACACACATAGTATGTATGTATGTATGTATGTATGTATATGATATATCTATATATATGTATGTATGTATGTATGTATGTATGTATGTATTGAATTATATTCAATATTATTTAGTATAAATTCAAGGGGTATGGAGCTAGTTCATGCACATTGATACATTTTTCAAAGTCAAAAGGAATGATATTGATTCATGTACACATACACTACCATACAGTTTATAAATTCAATGGAAAATGGTTTTTATTTCACTTAAAATCTATTAACATTGTGATAATTATGTGGTAATGAATATTAATCATTATATTTCTATCATTCAAGTAGAATATAGATCCATATTTGATGGGGTGATTCTCTCTTTTATGGGTAATTTATGAGCAAAAAATATGGAATACAAATTGAGCTAAGGAAACAAACATAAATGATCCTACTATAGACTCAACTCAACATTTGATAGAGAATCAAAATAAATTAATACTTACAACCATGAAGTATGTGTCACCTTCTCCATTGTGATAAAAAAAAAAAAGTCTCTTAATTGCATATATGTAGATGCTCAATTCTTCTCCATACAAAGTGAATTTGGTATCATGTAGTTGTTTCAAATAACTTGGATGCTTGATTAATTCAATTTAAGAAATGATAACACTTAATTGGCTTGAATTTTGATGATTTGAGTAGATTTGAGTAGAGGATTACACATTAATTTATAGGACTGAGGGTGGTGAATGAGTGGTTTAGAATGGTCCATTTTTTAATTATTAAAATAATCGATGGTTACATTTGAGTCCTCATCTAAATGGATGATGACTAATTACCATGTGTTGAAAAGAAGAAGGAGAGTTAGTTGGTAGTTGAGTGACTCAACATGAATGGGTCAAGGTAGTTGAAAATTCAAAGGGTGACTAATAAACTAGCTAAAATGTTCTAAGATGACTTGTGAGGTGGTTGAGGAAGTTTGATTGAGACAAATGTGGAGGATGTCTAGTGGAGGTGAAAAATCTATATTTTAATTAGTTTTGGAGGAATTAGCCATACATGATTTAATTAATTGATTATGAATTAAAAAAATATTTTAAATTTGGATAGAAATGCTGTTGATATTAATTAAAATTAGAGAATGATGAGTGGTTAGTGTGTTGATTTTAATCAAGGTTAATTATGACAATATATTTGTATAAATTTAGGTGTCTATATTTTCCCTCTTTGAAATGGTGTTGTGAAGCAATATCATTTTGAATAATAGAAAATAAAGTAGAGTGTTGATGATTGTGGATAATAATGTTTCTTCAGGTAAGTATAAATGAATTTGATAATTCCACATCGAGTGTTTGTGAAAAAAAATGGATGAACACTTAAACTGATTTTAATGGAAGATGATTAGATAGAGGGATTGATTACCATCAATAATTGAAGTAAAAGATTCAATACAAATTCTAAAAACATTGTAGATAGTTTATGTAAAATGATTTTACCCTATCCATTAAAAACTATATAATATATTAAAAAAGGAATATTTCCCTTTCATAGATTAAATGATCAAATGGTGCTATGTTAATCAAGGTTCAATGTATTAGATGTGGGAATGATATATCCTAATGATGGTAAGCTTTGGGATGTAAAATAAAATTTATATATTATCTAATGTGTGATAAAATATTTATAAGATTTAAAGTTACAGGTATTGACAAGGATTCATATTAATTCAATTAATTGTTGGTATGATTTTTTTATAAATGTGGTTGTGAAAGGTGAAAATAATGATATGGGAGGGAAAATATATAAATGATGAGGTTTAATTATATAGAGGTAGGGGGTTGTATGAAATTCATTTGTGCAAATTTATTTCATTGTCTTGAGTTGTTAGAATGGATTTGTGATATTTTTATCTAGGGTTTGAGGAGAGAATGGACCAAATTGTAGATGATAGGCATCATAATGAGCACATGTGAGTTCACCAATGGTTAGATGGGAATGATAATGTAGTAACAATTTTGATTTTTTGAGTTTGCTTTATTTATCAATCAATGCTAAGTAAAGTTAATTAAAATGATTTTTTTGTTTACTAAATGTTGAAGTGGGCATCAATTATGGTTAATTATTTGAGGTAAATGGTTAAATTATTAAAAATTAGGTCTAGGTTTAGGTTCAATGAATTCATTCAATGGCATGGTGAAATCATTAAAAAGTATAGTGAAATCATTGAAAACTTCAGTGAAATCATCTAAATGTTTTTTGAAATCATCTAAAATTCTAAGTATTTTGTCAAAAACTTTAATGAATTCATTTAGAATTGTATCAAAAATGTCATAGATAATGGTGAAATCACACAAGGGAATGGAAAAATTAGATGAAGAGGATAAAATTGACATGTTTTGAAATGACTGGGGAGATGTTTATTTGGGATTGTAACATTTTTATGTAGATGATAGGACTAATATAGTTCTCATTTGATTATCTATAGGAGATATTTTTGATTTTATGTACATGAGAGAGGTGGTTTAGATATCTAAAGTTGATGTCCAGGTTTAATGATTATGAGGGAGTAATGGAGGTGACAAGGCTAACCTATATAGTTGAGATTCCTAAGATTTGAGTATATAGGGATTGTTTGAATGCATTGGTAGAACATTATCATAATGAGACTAATAAATTTCACCTACGAATATGTGATATAACTATTACAATAAATGATATGTGGAAGAATTTGATGATTCCCATATGAGGGATGCAAGTTTACTAGAGTGAGGGTGCATATGCAATGATACTATACAAAGTGTTTGGAGAAGACCTAACTCTGATGGTTACATGTTATAGATAAATTGATGTCTATGTGAGTCTAGATACAAATACATTGAAATTTTTATTAATGGCTATTATTAGTGGAATTATGCTACCTGACAAGATTAAATGATTATTTCCATCTAGCTTACTAGATGTGATCAAAGATATGTTGAAGATCATGAAATAGTTTTATTGGGGAACATGCATACTAACACATTTATACAAGGACTTAAACTATGTGGTGTATACACGTGGTGTTTCTATAGTCTCATCCACATTGTTTTAGGTGTGGGTGTGGGAGCACTTGGTGACTAGGTACCCTACATGCCAAATTAAGAAGAGGTTAATATATGATCCATTTGTATATGGATGTCATGTGTATGTATTTATATATAGGTCAAATTTGGGAGATGTATATTATTGTAGGAGGGTGATTAATGATATAAGATTTGATCAAGTGATGTGGAGGCCATACAAAGAGGTTGATACACACTATAGAGAATGAAAGACATTTAGATTATGTGATGATGTAGTGTTCTATTATTGATAAATATAGACTAGATAGGGTGATGTAGTAGTTTTACAATAGATAGGGTATCCTAACAATTCTATGTGTATTTGTATGAGTAATAAAAGAGAAAGTGAATTGGGGTCTAAGGATTGACTCTAGAATTGTATCATAGAGTTTTTCCTAGTTATAAATAATGACATTCCATGATAGGAGGGATGTGGTGGATACAAGTAGTACGTATGACTCTGTAGCATGGTGGGATCAATGGATACAATTGAGGCTTATAGGGCCACATGTTCTACATAAGACATAGTGGTAGATATTATAGGCCATGTGTAGAACATGGACCCAAAGTAGAGGCCTAAGGATGATGATTATGATAACTAATCCAATATAAGGTGGTGGAGGAGGAGACAAACATGGTGATTAGATGTAGGGTATGTACACTAGCGAGGCCAAAGGAGATCATTTCATGATATAGATATGGGAGAGTCTAGGGGAGATGGATGAGGAGGAGAGACTCCTTTGGTTATGTTTAATAGTGATGGAGATTGAAATGGAGGTAGAGGGGAGATAGATATGAATCTTATAACACAAGCAAGCATAGAGGGAGGAGATGGGGAAGGACCATCAGGTCTAGTTAAATCAACATAGGTTGAGGCCTTGATTTCCAAGATACATGAGGAGATTAGAGATTGAGATATTGAGATAGTGGGATTATGAGAAGAAAAAGGTGGTAAGGATAGAAAAATTGAGATGAGATAAACATAGATAAATAAATTATAGGCTAAGGTAGATAGGCTACAATGTGATATTGATAGGATGATAGCAGAGGGATATGAGAGAGGGGGTTATTAACATAGGATGTACTTAATCAGACTATAAATGAGATAGTATTATCATAGAGGTACAAGTGACAGAGAGACATTAAAACTTGATTTGGATATAGAAAAGGATCTATTGACTAATCTTGGGTAAATAAAGGCATTATTAGATGTGATGAGGGTGATGGAGTAGGCCACCTACTATAAGAGTCTCTACGAGTAGGTAGTGTCATTGGGATAATGAGCAACATCTCTCAGAGATAACTCCTCTAGAGGGACAACATCTATGAGGACATGATAGACTATGGCTTCAAAGAGATCTATGGGATAGATAGTTCAGTGTGTTATGGGTCCTCTAAGGAGAACACCTTGGTGATATAATCTGATCCCATCTACAAATGCCCCATCTGAGGTTTAAGGAGAGACATGACATACTGATGCATATATATTTTTGAGATGTGTCATTGTATTGATGTGCTTTGACACATTATATATGCATATGTATATGTGTGTATACATACATACTTATATGTATGTATGTATGTATGCATGCATGTATGTATGTATGTATGTATCTATGTACGTATGTATGTATGTATCCTTGGACTTGTGGTATTGATATGTTATGGTTTATGTATATTTTAAGTTTATACAAATATTATGCAATTTTTTTATTCTACTTTTGATATGTTATGAACACATGTTAATACTTTTAACATTTATTATGGTAAAATGAAATGGAATAATGTATGTATGTATGGATGAGTTAAATAACTATTGAAAGAGTTTTGAATAATATTCAACCAAGATTTATTTAATAATCCATTAACATAGTGATGGTAATGCAATGCACACAAAATAAATTATCTCTTATTTGAAAATAGATTATACATTGCTGAGATTCTCTATTGCAATATCCTAGTGGAGAGGAATATATAGAATGAGTAGGGAAAGTTAACTCACAAAATAAATCACAATGGAACTGATTTTAACTCACTATGGAACTCATAGGAGAACTCACAATGGCACTCAGTTGAATTCTAGGTGGAACTTACCCTCTCACCCACTTACACCTAAGTAAGTTAAAACTATATGTATAGAGATAATATATTCAATAAATAAATGCAATAATAAATATCCTACACCAACACCCCTCCCCCCTTAAGCATAGCTTAGTTGGGAGGAAAATAAAAAATGGCTCCTAACAACAAGGGCTGATGAGGTACCCACATACAAATGAAAAATATCTCTCATATTTGGAGATAAGGAGAAAAACTCATGGGAAAAACTCTTCTCCAAAAGAGAGAAATACTAGTGAAGGTATAAAAATCCTCCAAAACAAAATTTCCCAAAAGAATGGGAACAAAAGATGAACATGAAGAACACCACTAAACCATGAATATGCTACAAACAACTATCAAAGGATGAATAATATAATTTTGAAAGAAGAACCTCCTCTAAAATTAGGATAAAATTTGGATCAAGAAGACAAAAAACTACATGAGTTACCCAAACAATAGTACTTGAAAAATGGTGAAATGTCAAATGAAGGCACCATATAAAAGTTGAAGATATAGATGGCACATAAATCTACATGAGTGACCCCAACAACACTACTTAACCAATGCATGTAAAACTACAAGTTAAAAATATAGGTGCCAATAGTCTAAAGAAACTGATCAATTAAAGATGGAAAGTCACCTCCATAAAATATGGATGCAAGAGTATCTATAAGGTAAATATCCCATCTCACCAAAATACATGGGTAACTAGTTACTAGTCTACCTAGTACATAAGAACAAAAAATAGATACATAACTCCCTCCAAATCATAACTAAGGAATAATTAGTACCAACAACATGATACCCCCCCCCCCCCCCAATAATGCTGAGAAGGGAAAAATATGATAGGTCCACTGAAATTATGTGTCAAAATGTAGTGCATGAAGAAGAACTAGGTACATCAAATGAGGCATGAAGAAGTACCAACAATATAAAAAGGGTGTGAAAATATAAGGCACACTCACATTAATGTCGACAAGGTTGTGATTGAAAATAATAAATCTCTAACAATAAACCTCCCATGACACTTTATAAAGGAGTGTGAGTATAATAATGGAATGCAACATGATGTGCAAGATCCCAAAAATATATGTAAAATGCTGAGGCACTTTATTTTAGTGCATTTACATATGAAAAGTGATTATAGGTGAATATTATGAATGATTTTGGATTAATGTTTGACCAAGATCTATCTAATAAGACATTACCATAGTGATAAATCTAATGCATTTTATATATAATAAATTATCTATTATCCATAAATAGATTATACAATGTTGAGATTCTTTATTATAATAGCCTAGTGGAGGGGAAGACATAGAAGGAGTAGGGTAAGTTAACTCATATAATAAATCATGGTGTAACTCACTATGTAACACATAAGATAACTCATAGTGGCACTCAGTTGAACTCTCACCCACTTACATATAATCAAGTTATAATTATATATGTAGGGATAATATATTTAATGAATAAATGGAATAATAAATATCCTACACCAACACCCCTCTTAAGCATAACTTAGGTGGGAATAAAATAAAAATAGGTTCCAGTAGCAAGGCCTGATGAGGTACCCATGTACAATACAACTATAAAAAATTGGAGTAAAAGGAGAAAGCCCAGTAGGCAAAAATCCCCCCTAAAAGAGAGATAAATAAAATAAGGTAGGACTAAAAACATCCCCCTAAAAGAGAGACAAAAAAATAAGGTAGGACTAGAAATACCTCCAAATATGATGCTAAATTATTCCACACTCTAATTACTCAAAATTCACAAAGGAACTCAATTTACACGAGTGATCTAAATACACTACTCAATCACAAAAACAACTGACATTGAGATTCACTAGAATAACTCCAATCAAGAAGACTATCAATGATGTCTAAAGTAAAAAAGACTATTGCATGTTCAAGGAATGCTCAATACCTAAAAATAATGATCTAAACCACACCCCCCATACTACTAACTGGATAGAATGATACCAAAAAATATATATGCACACTCCCCCATAATGCTAAATGGGTAGAGTGTATAAAAAATGTCTACATGAGTGGTCTGAATCCACTACTCTAACATCAAACAAGATGACACTATATACACCAGAATGATTCCATATATTGTGGGAGATTATTAATTATCAAAAAAAGTGATATAAAAAAACATAGAAAATGTCTCTCAATCCATCAAGTATCATGAGAGATGCTCTAGAAAATAAGGAAGTGTACAAGTGTCTCCATAGAAGAAGGAAAGGCACTAAAAAGGGGTCTTGATGGAAGCATGCCATAATCTACAAGTGTGTCAAGGTGCCAATGCAAAAACTAGAATAGATCATGTCATGGGTTGATGGAAGAGTGTCAAAAATATAGGAAAAAACAATAATGTATGCAAAAACACACCTAAAATGACCAACTACTAGAAAATGACAATCTACAAAGCATATGCAAAGGGAATTAGACTCAATAAAAAATGTGTCCAATATAATAAGTAAAATAGTGGCACAATTGATATAATGTGGGATAAGAATTAGCAATGTGGGACAAATCTCATGAAAATAGGACATCAATCATAGCCAAAATGCATCCAAAATTGTAATAAAAGAGCAAAAGAAAAGGAGAAAAAAAAATTATTTGCTTGTGAGGGGGTTTGACCACCTACCAAACTAGGCCTCACCCACCAGTTTTTGATAAACAAGAGAGAATGGAAAGGATCAATAAAAATATTCTTCTTACAATCATTTCCCTAACTATAATAACTCTCAATAATATTGTTTTTATATATAAAAAACTTAGTTGTTATGATTCTTACAAATTACAAATAAAATGCCCCCCCTAAATAATTACCTTTCACTTAACAAAATAATTACTACCCATTAAAATGATTCACCTCCAATAAAAAGTTAAATCCACCACTCATAATATTCACCTATAACCACTATAATAAAGTAAATTCTTCTCATTAATAAAGATTTACCATGAGATTTAATATCAAAAGGTTAGAAAGTAAGCCTTTTTTACTTTATACAACAAATTACTCATATCATAAAGTAGCTTTGAGTTTTAAACCACCACCAAAACTTTCAACTTTGTAAAAAATAAAATTCCTTTGACCTATAGACCAAAGGAAAGGTTTCCCAAATCCATGAGCTATAGGTAGTTGAAAATGGAAATATAAATGGTGATGAACTAGGTGAAAGAGGACATCCATGTGGAGACCCAAGAGTTTGACAAAGGAAGGAACTATGCTATGTGGATGAGGGATGGTGACCAAGTTTGGAGGCTATATGAGGATGATTAATTTCAATGTAGATTTGAGGATGGTGGTGAGGATGGTGCTAAATAATGAGAGGTTGTTTATAATAAACCATGAGATGGATGAAACCAATTGTTAAAATGGTAGACTCACTATAGGAGGATTAAGTTGTAAGATCTAGTTAAAGATCTCATCAAACCCAAATATGTTACCATATGGAGTAGGGATGGAGAGTCTACAACTAAGCTAAGTGGAACACCTACATGGAGTAGATCGTTGGCTCCACTAGTCAATGTATAGCCAAGTTCATTAGAAACTAGATGATTGAAAGCCAAAAAAAAACATCTCATCATGTTTTGTGTTCCAAAAAAAGAGATAGATCAAAAATTTCAAATAAACCCTCCAATGCAACAAATATGGTCTGCAAAGCTTTACCAAAAAAAATAGATGAAAAAATTATGTATGGATAATAATTACATAGAACAAATGCCAACATCCCCTCCTTAACTCCTCAGATCTATCAAATAGACACAAAACACAAAGATCCACAAATAACCCATACATTTTTTGAAAAACTTAGAAAGATATCTAAAAACATAAAAAAAACCCATATTTTTTTAGAAAAATAATGAATAAATACATTATATGGATATGTATACCTAAAAACCCTCAAAATGAGTTTTTGAAAAATGCTATGTTTTTGATAAATTGATAGGCAATACTAACATTTTGAAGCCTTCCAGACTCAATGGTATAGGTTAGAAGACCTTAAAATGCACTAAAAATAGTTGACTACAAAAAGTGGATTAGAAGGCTATGGAAATAGTTGAAAAAGTGGGCTCAATCAATTAAATAATGGTGGATTTGAAATGAGAGATATATAAAACTAAGCAATGACTACTTGAAGGTGATCTAATACCATGCAATATTTTGTAATACTCTTCAACCAATATCTCTCCAATAAGCCATCATACAATGCTAAGATTATTTATTACAATAGCCTATTGAAGAGTAATTTATAGAAAGAGTAGGGGAAGTTAACTCATAGAAAAATTCATGGTGGAACTAAGTATA